>JAVJAQ010006011.1:944729-1201448 GCA_032362365.1 Zygogramma bicolorata | reverse complement strand
AAGGGTCCATTCCGAAATTGAGTTTGATGTTGAGCAATTGATTGGAATGTTTAATAAACCAAGTCCCAGTCGAATTTAGAAAAATCTTTACAGGAAGTACTTGTTTGCACTTCCTCAGATTGAAAGATATATGAATAACTAACCCAAGCCTTCAGCTTAAGTATCAGTTTTTTCATTGAAAATACTCACTTTCAGCCAAGAGTGCGTCGAGTGTAAGTATCATCAGCAGCGGGATTCTCATCTCTCGACTCGACAGCTGTCTTATCGACAAAATGAAATTTGCGATTTTCATGTTTCATATCGAGAAGTGAGTATCGACTACAAATGTCATTTTTACTCGTCATCTAATGAGCTGTCGAGAAGTCAATTCTGTGAAGTTATGACTAATGTATTTGTGGTAGTTTCTGGGAAATATCGTCATTTCGACCAAATGCAGATAGTTATTAAATATGTGGATAATCACCGAGATTTTGCAACAGGTCGTTTATTGGGACAGATATGCTCTTCGATTGCATTAGTAACTTCATGTATATATCTAAAACACAATAATTATTTTTTGAATTCAGAATAAATATAGACGAAAAGACAGCCCTACCGATGTACACTTGTCTGGATTACTTCTTTTTATAGCAACCAGTCGCATAAATGCGCAAAGCTAGAATATACGGCGCGGCGCCAAAAGATTGCACACAACTGCGAACAAATCTCTGTTTATTCTGAATATATTTTTTTTATATATGGAGATTCACAAGAAAGGCAAACCCTGTAGTGTTCAAAGAACACCGCGCGAATCAAGGGACAGGAGTTACGAAATTACATTCACTTTAGCAATTTTTGAAGTTCGTAAGCTTCAGGAAAAACTTCTTTCGGCAAGGAGTTCCAAAGCACTGCTGATCTGTTGAAAAAATGATCCCTGGGCAAGAGAGGTTCGACAGGTCTCCAAATTCACAACAAAGTGGTGGGAGTTCTGAATCAGAATTTGCGGTATAAATCTGGAAAATTTCATCAATATCCTGAAGATGAATGTGAATAGATGAAAGAGGCATTATTCCCAGTTTCCGTGAAAGTCTGCGGTAGGCGTGTCTGGAACCTGCTTGAACAGTTTCACTCACAGTTCTTTCTTCCAATATGAAAACCCGACTCGAGTCGCTTGAGTTTCAGCATAGTACCTTTCCTTACATCAAGAGCGATATCGTCGAGTCATCCGTGTAGATGGATAACACTTTAGAAGAGCACCGACAGTGAAAATATGTATAGAAGAGAGACAAGTCTCCGACCCTCCTACGATGTTCCAATGAAGTGAGCGAGTCTGTGAGCGAAGAATCACCAACAAGATAAATTGCCTTTCTCTGAATAGAATCGAGAAGCTGCAATGAATGTTTTGGTGCCAAACTCAATACATGAGGACTGTATTCCAAGACAGGTCATATCTGAGCCTTGTAGATCCCATGAGAGATTTTCACTGATCGTAATTGCTAGCATCGAGATACTTGACTTTGTAGGAATAGTTACTCCTGATATCTGAATACTAGATGATGATAGATCGGTTTTTCTTGAGAAGAGACTTGCTTGGGTTTTCGTAGCATTAAATTCCACCAAGTTCATGTTATCCCATTCTATTATTTTTACCAAGTCCCAATTTTATTGGCGTGAATGTTTCTTTGACTTTTTGTTTCTCGGGCTGGTATGGGGACTCTGGAAGAGAAACTGGTATGAAGAGTACTGTTGTACGCATAACTATGTATTGAACAAGATGGTTTCTCGAGCAAATCAATGATATGAAGCAGAAACAAAGTGAGTGCCAAATCTGAACTCTGTGGAACACCTGCATTTACTGGGAGAATATCAGATGACACTCCATCAACAACTACATACAGAGACCTATCAGACAAGAAACTTTTCAACAAAGCACACCACTGAGGAGGCAAACCATAAGACGACAGTTTAGAAAGGAGACCCTGATGCCAAACTCGATTAAACGACACTGAATTCTCGCCAAATCCGTCGTCGACAATTTCCAAATAGTAAAATGACATCTTCCTAATTCCAATAACGAAACGTTTGTCATGCCAATCATGTCACTCTAACGTATCATTTGAGTTGGTTTCAGGGCTCACCTGAAACCAACTCAAATGATACGTTAGAGTGACATGATTGGCATGACAAACGTTTCGTTATTGGAATTAGGAAGATGTCATCTGTTAAGACAAACGTTACCTCTCGACTAGTTATTCGACATGTGATGAGAATCATTCCACTCTCAATGTCGAGAATATTGTCGAAAATGACATGCGGTCGATACATATCCAGTCGAGAAATGAGAATCCCGCTGCAGTTTGGTGTTAGGATAGGTGATTTCTAGAAATAGTCTTGAGGTGTGAATATGTAACCACTCGCAACGAAGCATTCTTTCTAATAGTAGCGATATTAGTAGATTCTAATATTGCAATATTAGAACACGGTGTTCTATATGGCGGCTTTACTATTCATTATTTACATAAATGAAATTTTTGATCAAATACATTTTTGAAGTATATACTCTTCGCGGACGATGGAACAATTCACGAATCTTATTCAAGCTACAACGGGTCAAAAAATGAGATAAAAGCTTTTTATATAGTAAGGTCGAATAATGATTGGGACCAAATTAATTCGTACGAAATGGAAACAGGACTGCTCTTGATGAGTGGCAACCCGTTAATCTCTTACGCATCACTCAAGACGAATCATTGAACTGGTCTTGACATATGGATAAATTGCGTAGTAAGCATTCATGTCAGTTATTCTTCTCAGACATCTTGCGAAGATGTTGAGTATAGATATTCTGAAAATGTTTCGGTTCTCTTTTTCCCAATCGCTCTTGAAGTAAGGAAAGGTACTATGCTGAAACTCAAGCGACTCGAGTCGGGCTTTCATATTGAAAGAAAGAACTGTGAGGGAATTTTTTCAAGCAGGTTCTAGACACGCCTACCGCAGACTTTCACGGAAACTGGGAATGATGCCTCTTTCATCTATTCACATTAATCTTCAGGATATTGATGAAATTTTCCAGATTTATATCGCAAATTTTGATACAGAATTCCCACCCTTTTGTTGTGAATTTGGAGACCTGTCAAACCACTCTTGCTCAGGGATTTTTTTTCAAAAGAACAGCTGAGCTTTAGAACTCCTTGCCGAGAGAAGTTTTTCCTTAGGCTTACAAACTTCAAAAGTTCAAAGTGAATGTTAATTCGTATCTCCTGTCCCTTGATTCACGCGGTGTTCTCTGAACATTACAGAGCTTCCTTTTCGTATGAATCTGCATATAAAAAAAAGGAGCAGACACAACTTAGTCCACCCAAGACATATTCAAGAATAGGATGAAACGTCTAATGGTAGAAATGTGTTTCGACGCTACCAGAAAATTTATGTAAGCAAATACTAGAGGAATTTCACATACTCATCATGCAATGCATGGATATCCAAGATTGCTTCGAAAAAAATTTAAAAAATTGTATCGTCTACATATACGTAGACAATAGATATATCACACGCGTTTGTATCGTGGAATACACGGTGTTTCATAATCCAACGGCCAAATTCATACAGAATATTTCTGTCATATACAACACAAATTGAGTCACTTTGTGTAGGTAGGGCGTTCAAATCCAGTAGAAGTAGAAATCTTTTCTGTTACAATATTTAGTCAAGATTCATTTTTTCTGGGATTCGATTTTATTTTAACTCATTGGTTGATTCAATGATTCCTAGATAATTTTCAACACTGTACTGGAATCCAAGTTTCGCATAAGAATTTAGTTTCATCTTGGGCGTCAGAGGAAATTAACTTTGAAATTTTGTCAGCTGAATAAAACAAGATGAAAATAATAATAAAATAATGATCAATGAAATTTTTTTCAAGAAACTTCACAGTATATCACCACAGAATGAATTGAAGCAACGTCAATTGAAATAATCGTCAGTTGTTTCACATGTATCAATAATAATAACCACAAGTATCAATTCACTAAGTATGGTTCAATTTCGACTATTTGAAATTGAATACATTCTTTCGAAAATATTTTCTACATATCGTATGTCCTCCGGTGATTTCTTGTGGAATTTCATGACATTATATACATCGTTTCAAACGTAAAGGGATTTGTAAAAAATATTCGTTTCCTCATTGTACTCTGATGTGTCTAGTTTTGCACATGGATTCCCGAACAAATTTTTCTCATTCAGTTATTCTCTAGCATGAAAATGTGTAGTCTACCCCCATCACTATGTAGATGATTCAGAGAAATATAGGAAGACTGGCTTCAAAAGTAGCTAACATGCATGGTAAATCATTCAAGCATTTGAAAAATATGTTACCTACTGTATACAATTTTGAAAATATTCCATCATCATTGAATGAGCTTATGAATTGAACAGAAATGAATAAATGTTCATATTCGAGAAATGAAGCGATTAAAACCAGAAGTGTTACACCCAAGTGATGAGTGTAAGTCTTCAATTCCATTTTGAGTAAATTTTTACAAAACAAAGATTATTCTCATATCATCAGTCACAAATGGCTATTCGAACTCAACAGGAGATCTGAAACCCAGTTGAACCCCAAATAATTCGTTGGAACTCAATAAACATAGAACTTCCAGTGAATATCCATAAAATGTCCTTCATTTGTCATATTTTTTTCATTTTGTATTTTTCCTTCGTCAACGTACCACTCTTGAGATAGCTCCTAGAAGGAACAGGTTTTCGGATATGGACATGAAAAAGAAATCTAATGAAAATCCAGTGAGGTCTGTATGAAAATGGATATTCAATGGCCATCGACTGGGTGTCTTTTCCAGTTCAAATTTTAGGTATCCCTCTACGACATGACATGATGAGAACACCCGAAGGATAAAAAGTCAATAACAAGTCGACATGGAGATGGATATGAAAATGATGTCTGATGCATATTCTTTGTCCACAAAAATATTGAATATCCTTTGATGGACATAAAATATACTTCAGTCGATTATTCTTCTTCGATCATACGATCAACCGGACATATTGACACCATATTTTTTGTTCATTTACTGGTTTTGTTACACTTCTGAGTGTTTTTCTCATACCCACATGTTGTCTGCATATATTTTGGAAATCGTATTGGTCACATCTATACCGTATTTTCTGACTGAAAAGTAAGCATTCTGCTGGAATGATTGTTTAAAAAGCTCGCTGCCAATCGGGACGTTGTTAATCTTTGCGTCTAGTAATTCATTTTTTTTCACACATTCAGGTTATGACCAGTTTGTGTTCATAATACTCGCAGTCTGAGGTCATAGTGCCTTCACTCAACGTCCAGAAGGTTCAATACCAAAGTACGGCCATTGGATATCCTTGAAGTACGCTCCGGATATTTATTGTACGTCCAATCTGTTCAATAGTATATATGTCTGTTTTGATGAGAAATCAATTCGGTAAAAGAGGTGAAAAATATCAGCTATCACTTGACCAAAAGGGCACTGGTTGGAAACAACTGACCAGCCAGGCCAATTGGAAAACTCGTCAGTAAAGGTCCATTGAACGAATCAATCTGTACCAGAAGGAATAATTCCTCGATCATTTTCCAAGGAAAGAGATAATGCATGAGAGAAAGTTCTGCCTGAGAAATTGGTTATTTGAAAACTCACCTCAGTATTCTTTCTGGCTTTGTCACATTGTAGTCATGACTCAGAAATTTTTCGAGTACAAAATACATTCCTTGCCTCAATAAGTCCTCGGGAAGTACTTCGATATGTGGGACAAAATCTCCTATGAAGTTTGCCATTAAGATGTTGGGACTGTTATCTTGTTTATATACCCTCAACAGTGAAGTTAGCCATGATTGACCATTCTGAAAAATTCATAACTTTTGTGAAGGATTGTTGGAAAAGGAATATTCACAGTGAAACCTTTTTATTGAAATTCCTTTATCAATATTATTTATGCATCGAAAAATTATTTCAATTTGACCATCATTCTGTAAAGTGAAATGAAAACTTCAACTCCTGAATAAATAGAAAAGAATCACTGAAAACTTCAAAAATTAGTTGTATAACCGCAAGAAGACATCTCAAAGAAGAAACATGATAGTCGATTTTGAGTCGAAGTCGTGGAAGAGCTGACAAAAGGTAGAGCAACATGCCTATCTCCATGGAGTTTTCTACTCCTGGAAAATTTCATTACTGCTTGTGAAGCAAATGCCAAACTGCCAAAAAGCAGTGTGGCGTGAATAGGCTGCTTAAGTTGCAGATTTTTCACAAAAAGATTTCCTGTAGACAAGGCTAGACATTTTTATAAACTTTTGATGTCCTTTAAGAAAATGTATATGAACATTGGCTGACATGTGAGCAGTTTTGTATGAACATCAAACAGCATGTGAGAATATTGAATGAAAAAATGCCAGAAGTACAAACTATCAAAGCGGAAAAAAAATCGGAAAATTCACATGCCGAGGTAGTTTCTGACAATATATATTTATATTTTAAACATGTACATCAATGAACATGCAAACTGTCATTGCCTAAGAAAAACCCAAATAATGTTTTTTTTCAAATGATCATTAATTTATTATTAACAGAAAATTTAGAAATTAAAACGATGTCAAATAACACCACAAGAATTATTTCTTCAAGTGAACTGAGCAGAACGAAACAGTTTTCATTCTTCAACAGTTTTTTCAACAAACGCACCCATTTCGAGAGTTGTTCTTGAACGACATATTTATTTCATTCGAACCCCTTTACATTTATCTTTGGAATTTCGTAATTGGAATAATATAGAATATCATAAGTTCCCATTCCACATATGAATTTTTCAGGCAAATTAAACACTTTGTATTCTTCATAATTTTTTCAGAAATGCACCTCTTTTTATTCATAAGTGAATGAATGTCGAAAATTGTTCAAAATTTTGATTTTCAATTAATCATATCTTCACTTCTACCAAGTATTTTTCATTTTCAAGTACAACACAGTGATTTTTTTGCGTTTGACAATAATGTAAAACAATTAGTAGAAGTATTTCATTTTGCTCAGTTCATCTAAAGGAACTATTTTATTAATGTTACCTGAGTTTGTTTTGATTTTAGAAATATTTTGTTGATAACAGATAAACGGCCATTTGGATAAAAACAAGTTATTTAGGTTTCCTTGGGCAGTGGTGAGAAGAATCGATTCCAATAACTTTTTTAGGGGCGCTCCTTTCATGCGTTTTTTAGAGGTGGACTACTCGCTTATGAGGCGTTTTTGCACTTTGCACCTTAATTTCTCCATTTCTTTTCCACTTCATCTTCTGTATTTTGCATGTTCATTGATTTGCATGTGTAAAATAAAATGGGTTTATGGGTTCAGAATGGGCTCTTTCTGTTAACCAGCTGACGCTTCCTTATGGGAGTGAGGAACTCCATGGACAGAGGCATGTTGCCCGATCTGTTCTCAGCTCTTAGGCTGGATTCAGACAGATCCGAAATCCGATGGTACGACGATCCGACAGCTTTCTGATTGATATAAATTGGTCTGAATTTTAATTTAGACCAATCAGAAAGCTGTCGGATCGTC
This sequence comes from Zygogramma bicolorata, assembly GCA_032362365.1. Taxonomy (NCBI): domain Eukaryota; kingdom Metazoa; phylum Arthropoda; class Insecta; order Coleoptera; family Chrysomelidae; genus Zygogramma; species Zygogramma bicolorata. The sequence goes on along the minus strand of JAVJAQ010006011.1, from coordinate 1,193,874 downwards.
GTACCATTGGATTTTGGATCTGTCTGAATCCAGTCTTAGACTCTTTGGATAATGAAATCGATGCTACTGATCTCTTGATCGAAGAAATAGCTGTTTTTTAGATTGAAAACAAATCGATCGATAAATGCGAAAACAAGTATTCTGATATGAATCTATTCTTTCAAGGGATAATTTTGTGCAGAAGTCTTTGGAAATAAAGGTGTGTCTAACGATTATCGTTAACTGTTTCTCATATATCAAAAGAATCGCAAGGATTCAAGAATTAATCGAAGGAAAAAGATACAAGCAAGCTTGAGATTTCTCAGTGACGAGTCTGCATGCAGTGATCATCATGTTTGCAGTATAGAATCCGGAATAACTGCACAACGATTTTTTAGATGATGAAAAACCAGATGATTCTCTGAATTCGTATGTATTGACAAATTGTATAGGCACCGATTAACATTATTCAATAATATGAACATCACAATATTACACAGGCAATAAGGAACTTTCAGAAATTGAAGAGCCACAATAAACTCAAGCTGGATTCAGTGGATAGTTGAATAGGTTTGAACCCAGGAAGATGTTAGTAGGATATATAATGTTGTACCTTCAAAGGTAAATTTCATCGGTTGAGATACATAAACGTGGTGGGGAAGAGTGTTGTAACTTGGATATGCCAGTATTTTTGTTCAATTTTCACTGCTCATTTATGAAAGACACATATACACTCCCTCCAATTCCAGATGACAAATAATGGTTTGACGCCTTCCTCATAGTCCCCTGCATATTGTGATATGTTGGTCAGTAAAAATCTAGCATCTCAGAATTATCCTACTGTCAGATTTTGTCACTCAATACTGTTCGAGTCATGAAAATTGAGAGATAAACTCGTTTGATTTTATACTGATCAACACAGTATTACTCGCATGCTGTTAATAAGGCTCTCAAGAAAAAACTAATCATATGCGAAGCTTTTTATGTCTAAGAAATCTCGGAGGCACCTGAAAAAACTAAGTTAGGAATAGTACGAAAAGTATTCTCTGTCAACATAGACTCAAAGACTATTTGATTACAGCCTCCTCTCTTTATTATAGATCAACGGAAATGAAAATACGGTGTCTTCCTCATCAATATTCATTTCAAAATATCGATCTGTCTTCACGATTGTACACGTATCACCGAATTCCGATTGCAGACATATGAGTATGTATTAACGATTCGTGATGCGTGATTCGCAGCCAGGTTATAATTGGTGTGATTTGCTGATTGTTTCTCAGAATTTTCCTGTTTGAGATAGTTTTTTCAAGTTCCAGCGTTAGTGGCAATGGTTGTTACGTGCTTAGTGAAAGGATGCAGAAACAATAATATAAAATCACGGAATAAACATTTTGTTAAGAAAGTGTTTTCAAATGCGTTGTTCCTGGAGGGTTTCTCAATTCAATACATTATCATTTTATAGCATTCCTTCGGTTCCTCGTAAAGGAAATATAGACTCTCTATTGAATGAGGAAACTTGTGGGTAAAAGCTCTATCTGGATTTGATTCTACTGTTATATACCAATGTATTATTTGATTTCAGGTTGAAAGGGTGACCCCAATGATTCAAAATCACTCAACTCAAGAATTGAATTCGAATAGCAAGAAATGAAATCGAAATAAAATCTTGACTCATGAAATGAAATGCACTTTTTATCATATTTTTGGGGTAATTTCTAAACCGGAAACTGGGTTTACTGCAGTTCATGAATTATATATTTCCATGCCAGTATGCATGATGAATTGATTAATTTCATATGTGGTGTGTTTGAGTATGTTTCTTCCCGGAGCTGATTTTACCACTTTCATCTGTTTTCTAGGATATGACAACTGTTTTGAATTTGTATAGTAAATAAATAAATATATTTACTTTCATTTCACTATTCATTAATATTCAAGTTTCCCATTAAAATTTTTCATGAAAAACACTACTGCAGGTTGAACAACAAATTGAATATATTCATGATAAACCATTGATCAAATTAGTAAGCCTAACCTAAGCTAATAATCAAATGAGATCATTTGTTAGTTCTTTGTTTTATGAACATTTTACATGTGTATTGTGAAAACTGTCCTGAAAGTCACTTCAGATGATAATCCTTATTATCATCACAATCATGAGAAAATATCTGCTTGTGCCCTCTTTCAAGTTTTATCGATTCTGAAAAAAGTTTTCTTATTAGATGAAGGACTGAACCCCTAGTTGGCAATAAATAAGTCAACAAAATTTGTACTTTTAATTGAGAGAAAGGTGGTATGTTTTGATTGATGTATTCTAATGGTTCAATCATTTTCTTCGGACCAGAAAAGTCAAGATCTTCCAGGAATATTTTCAGATGGCATCCAATAAGCTTTCACCCCTGTTCTAGTAACATCTTATTGCTTTCGCATTGCATTATTGATTGAAAACAAAACATCTGCAACATGACCACATACTTCACTAAGGCCTGCAATGATCTTACAATGGGCAGTTAAGACGGCGCCATCCTTATCAGTTATGATCCACGAGGTAATTGAATTTGCATTCAATCTTTGAGAATGAAACAAATATGAGAGTGAAATATCAACTAGAATCTTTATGTAACTTGTTGATAATTCATCTAATGAATTTCGAAATTGAAGTTATTTTTGCTTTTCTTACATTTATTCATTCGAATAAATATAAAATTGAGTAAATGACTTTTGTCTTGAAACCAAGATGTGTTTTGGAAATGCTTGAGAAATATTTTCTGAACCCATCAAGGAGCTGCCTGGTTGTGAGCCTCCAAACCTTCGTAAGCTCTGATTTCAATGAGTGTATATCCACTTAGGTAATTGACAATATCTGGATACATGATATTTGGAAACATTGAGAGCTCGGTAGCACACTCTTCAAAATCAACATGATGAGGATCAATACCCAAAACTGATATTTTCGATGAATATCTTCTACAATGAGCTTCTTAGAGAGTCGAATGATATTCAGATAGATCACTCATCTTTAGAATCCAAATACAGAGTACACAGAAAAGTAAAGAGTTTGAAAGGGTTTGGTCTTCTCATTTTAGAGAGGATTCCATTATTTGAAGTACAGTAAATTAATTGGGAAATCTATTTTATTCAGGTGAGGATCAAGATCATATTATGTATCATTTGAATAAATTAATGAGACAATGATAATTATCGTGATGGCTAACAAGTAATGATAATCAACATAGTCTCCATACCTTCTTCATATACCTGGGTAAAATGCAGTTTTTATTCTATGATTTTTATATAATTATTTTTGCAATTTTTATTAGACACGTAGCAACAACCATTCTCACTAACGCTAGAATTGGAAGAACTATCTTAAACAGGGAAATCCTGAAAAAAAAGCAATGACACGAAGTATTACCCTTACCCAAGTAAACATTGAGAAAGGTTTTGTATGTTTTCCTCAAACATCAGACTAATGTCGCGTTCTATGTACACATAACCTATACACGCCCTCGAAAAACCTAGCGCGTACAACAAAAAACCAAATAACTATGAACACAGTCGTTACTCTGGTTCGGTTCAGCGATTCGTGTTCATGCACAGCTTTTGATATTCGTTAGTTGGCCGATCTCAAAATAGTATATAACTGGGCAAGTTCACGAATCATGTTCTCTACGAATGGAATTCAACAAACGAGCCCTACACACTATTTGTGCGAGTCACAAAAACATGAAGTCTGAAGTAGGTCTAAACTAGTTGTACCGAGAAGAATGAAGCAACGAGGACAGGTAACCAGTCGGGAGCGAGTTTAGAATTTCAGTTATTGCTTCAATTAGTGCATCTGGAAATCATTTTCTACCCGTGGGTAATCATCCCTAGGGCTAACTCAAAACAGCAAATGTAAAAAAGATCATCTTTACAGTCCATTTGAAAGGCTGATTCATCAGATTTGTGTTATCGATCAAATTTTGCAAATCTTGAAAATTTTGATGACAGTTTTATGTACAAGACTGGTTTAAAACTTGGTTCGTTTTACATAATTTCTAAAGGATAATATTGTTTGAGAAATGCATCAAATATTTACTTTCCAATAATGTAGGACGATCACTCTTCTTCGAACTCCAAAGAGTAAGAACAATAAAAAAAGATCCAGTTTGTCACATATCAATGTACAACACCTTCCTGTACTCATAAAAATTGTTTCCTTATTATTATAATCACATCGAACTAGGACCTATGGCTTTCTTCATCATATTCCCACCCACCTTTTTGGGTCCTTCAGGAAATTCTTTTAGGATGGAATGCTTGTCTTCATTAGTCCAGAGAAAGAAAAATTCAGCCGAATTTCCCCACCACTCTTCAGGAAAATACATTGCTACTCTTATGATAGCTGCAAATCCAATGTCGTCAATAGCTCTTCGTTTGTCTATGGGAAGTTTCGGTGAAAACATAGAATCTTTTTTCTGTTTCAATATTCCTATTGATGGAGTGAAGATGACATGGTCAGCGGAATACGAGGAGTTATCAGAGCAAATTACATCGATATGTTCCTTGCCACCACCAGTTTTCCATGTGATTTGGGTAACTTCTTTATTGAGTAGAATTATGTCATCTATCGGTAAATGTTGATCAGAATCAGGATATTTTCTCATTATAATATCTAGAAAGGTTTTGAATCCTTTACCCTTCCAGTTCAGTGTGTGATCTCCTTCAGCAGACATATGGTCAGAAATCAATGCGGGATCAGACCAAGCAAATCCCCCTCGCAGAAAAAGAGAGTACAACTTGAGCAGGTCAATAGCATTCTCGGCTATTTTCAGTTTTTCCAAGTTCATGCCATACTTTTTGTGAATGATTTTAGGATAACTGGAATGACAATGACATTGGATTATTTTTTGAATGTTCTTCGATGAGGTATGAATGTCATGGAATGCATTTTTGGGTTATTTTTCCTGTGGAAATGTGAAGAAAGAGCTTGGAATTCTTATAAAATCTATTTTAGGGCAAATTGCAATGTTTTAAAGAAGCAGAATTGACTGACTATGTTTTAAGTAACATGTCGAATTTTTTCAATATTATCTCCAAATGTATGTAAACACAGATTTCATAAAAAAGAATATGAAATTTCCTTTTCATTTCCAGGAAAGAGAAAACCTAAAAGATGCATTTGAAGAGATTTGATTATTTTAGTGGAATTGATCAAATATGTTCGAATGTATACTAATGTTACTGAAATTATTAATTGCAAGTTTGAAAATTTTGTGTGTATCTACGAGTATTGTTCCAATGAGTTGAAATTATTAAGAATTGGACACGTGCCCACAGAAAGAATATTCATTCACATAATAGTATATTACACTACTAGTGTGAAAAATCACTTTCGCACTTTTATTAAACAATATGTAAATATCATATCGTGTATATTGAGTTGCCTGACTAATATTCCGTTTTATCTGTTTTATCTGTTTCGAAGCCTACTTATATAGATTTTTGAAGTTTCAAACAATGTGCCCGCGCCTTGTTCTCTGGTTGCCTATCTTAGATACAGTGTACAGGTAATTCGTATCAAAACAAGCTACTGAAATAATTATAAATTAACAGTTTTGAGCATTCATTGCAAAATATTAGATAAAATTAAAATACCAGAAATAAAATCGACTCACGAGATCTAAGTACATATTTCTGATAACGTTCCCAGACAGCACCCGATATCCTATGGACGTCCAATTCATCTCCAATTCATGTCGGAATAGCCTTGGACCAATTTTGGATATCCATAGGATATCCAAATTTTTGATATCCAGAGTATTCCCAGTAAAAAATATTCATACGATGTACAAAATGGATATCCTTTCGGATATCCACGATGAATATCCATGAAGGATATCTTATGGACATCCATTTCGTACATTTATTGTATAAACAATCAAGGTTTTTTCCGCAGTGGCACCCTACGAATTGGCAACGTGATTGGGTCATTTACATGGACATTCCAGCAAGGAAGTTGATACATTCAAATTTTTATCCTTCATTTAAATAATATTTGAATATAGCGTCACCTCAGAAGACGTGACGCGCGACACGAAATGCAAAAGCGCTGCATTGTGAACTCACCTTGACTCGGTTTCCTGACGTGCAACCGTCTATGGCGTCTGTCAAATGTCGTAATTTTGAGAGTCGTTGAGTGTTGGGTCGGTTTGAAAAAATTATATTGAACTGAGTTGAAGCGTTGTGGTGTGCATTGTGCAATTTGTGTTTATGAAGAAACGAAAAATAGTGGTGTGTTAGTTAATAATTGTAAACTGTGATCATGAGCATTTACCGTGAACGTGAACTTTTTTGAAGTGAATTGTCTAGTACTATATTCATATGTTACTCAAATTGAGAACTATTTAAATTCATCAATAACTTTTCTGTTGAGAACTCTTGGCAAACTATTTTTCAAATTTAAACTGTATCAAGTATTTTGTTTGAAAAGTAATGAAAAAAAAAATTCTCATTAACGACATACGTTTTTTAATCGTTCGTCTACCACACTACAGTTTATCTTAGCTTGTCTAAATTTTTTAAAATACAGCGAAACCAATCTAGCAGAACATTTTAAATTGCACATACGGTCACGTTGAGTGCCTTATCACAGGATATATTACTGACTATAATCCGTTGTCCAAGAAGTGTGCAGCACTTTTTCACGTCTTAAGCTAGGTTGGTTTCTCTGTAAGAATTGCACAAATAATTATGTAGAATTATGAACGATATCTTATGGACGTTCTTGATGGATATCTCATGGATGTCCATGAAGTATATCTTGTAGATATCCATGATGGATATCTTATGGGTATCCAGGAAGGAAATCTTATGGATGTCCATAATGGATATCTCATGGATGTCCATGAAGGATATTTTATGGACGTACAGGTTGGTGGCCTAAGAATGTCCATTGGACGTCCATTGAATATTCTCTGGATAAAAACTGTACGTCCATCGGATGTCCAAAATATCCTAAATAGATATCCATTAGATATCCACTGGATGTCCATGTGTTGTGGGGGTTATTTCAAATCTGAATTAGCTCAGTTGTTAGAGTATCCGGTAAGATAACCCTAAGGTTGTAGGTTCGATTTTTGGTGTCTACACTTTTTTTTATTTTATCTTTTATGAATAATTAGTTTCAAGTCCAGTTTTCATGTGAATATTATCAATAAGAAAGAGCAATTCATGGGTTGACGGCTTATTGACAGCCGTGCAAAAAGTAGTTTCTGCACTAGGGCGGAAGGTATTCTCATGTAGGAACTTGAGTATTTTTGTGAGGAAGTTGAGGAATTATTTTTTTTCTTCAAATAAAAAAATATGAATTGCAAAATTTCTATGAAAGAGGTGAACTCAGAAAACAATTACCAACACTCACTGAGGATGAATGGCAAGCGATGGCGAGTGTGATTTCAGTCTTATGTTTGGACATCTGAACTCGGTAACAAAAAAGTTTTACTTCTACTCCGAAGGCCTCAATCAAGCCCATGATCAATAGTTAACACAAACAGAAGTTGAATGAAGTTCTATGAAGGAACAGAATTGAAAATTTAGATTGGAAAATAATAAGTGATTCAATTGCTCATAAAACTACCGTCAATCGATGAATTTGAATATTTCATAATTTCCTATATAAATTTCAAGTGCAGTTTACCATGAAAGGAAGGCTTTCCACCCTTTCATTCATATGACAACATTTGCAACTGACAAAATGGTTAAGGCTTTCGCGGCTGAGGTTATTAGTATGAGTACTTTTCTTCGGGCTTGAAGGCCGTCGTTTTTTGGAATTTCTTCCTAACGTTTCGCTAGCGCGACTGGCCAGCTTCTTCAGAGGACTACTCATTTCCGATGACTAAACGTTTCGATTTCTTAAGGCGTATTTATATTGATGCAGATAGTCTGGAGTGTTAATTACGTCTGTTGGGTTCGGTGAATGATCATAATTATTAGTTGCCGCACTACATGCCGTGATTTCATAGTTATTATTTGGAATCCCATTGTGAGGAAATCAAGAATAACTAACGAAATCACGGCAGGTAGTGCGGCAACTAATAATGATGATCATTCACCGAACCCAACAGACGTAATTAACACTCCAGACTATCTGAATCAATATAAATACGCCTTAAGAAATCGAAACGTTTAGTCATCGGAAATGAGTAGTCCTCTGAAGAAGCTGGCCAGCCGCGCTAGCGAAACGCTAGGAAGAAATTCCAAAGAACGACGGCCTTCAAGCCCGAAGAAAAGTAGTTATACTAAAATTTGCAACTGTAATACTTCTGAAAGAACATTCCTATTGCAACTTCAAGGTCTTTGCGGGATGGAAACACCGATTGCCATCTCTCGAGAGACCTAATGTGCCACCCTGAGGCAGAAACAAGCAAGAACTACCAATGAATGTTTAGAAAAGATCTCTGGAAAAGTACGGGAGTTCTGACTGGACACGACCAGTTACTACAACACATGCTGAGAATGAGAATAACCAGTAATAAGTCGGTTCTCTAAAGTGGATATGAATAAAAAAGAAAGCGTAGACTGGCCTGCATCCCCCTGAGGATACCTGAAGAAACACATTAGGACCTATGGGGCTCAAGTGCATAACCAATTGAGTCACATGTATTACTGTGGAGCCCTTGGTTAGAGCTCTAGAGAACAATTCTAAGTGGTGACGTTGTTCGTAGGACTTTAGGGCAAGCAGAAAGCTTCTCTCAGGGGAAGCAGTGTCTAATTATAATGATGTTTTTTTATCGGTTCTGTTATAACTGTACTAGAAGTATATATTATAACCTCCCTTTTATTGTTTTTGCGAAACAGTAAAGTTGAACTGATGAGGTTTGATGATCAGAAATGAAACATATACTCACTGTTCTTGACAGTATCCTCCTAACGTTTGGTTTCTCTCATCACCGGTTACTGTAGTAGGGTTTTGAAGTTCATCGAATATTGCGAATAGTTCGCTGGCAAAATCCTTTTCCAATTTAATTTTGGACGACAAATAAATATCTGCTGGTACTTCAGTGGGTTCTAACAAATCCATATTTTTTACTATATCATATACCAGATTACCTGCTTGTCCATCGCACCATTCTGCACCAAGATCAACGATTGCGTTTCCAAATTGAACACTTTGTATCCGTCCTCCAATTCTCGGTTCAGCTTCTAAGACTTTCAAATTAGTGAAATTATTTTCGAGTAGTCTTGTTGCTGCAGCAAATCCAGAAGCTCCAGCACCTACAATAATAATAGTTGGTGATGCCAAAACAATGTTCGTTGTTGACAATATCAGAATCACTGCATGAGCTGGCGAAGACATTTCACTGCAAATATTCCGAGGAATTATATGATTGTCGTATGAGAATCCTAGCCGTACATGAGTTATTATTAAACTTCGAGAAAACCTTCGAAAATATTTAGATTGATAGTAAGATACGAAAGCAGTGGCGGTCACATACAAATCATGAAGCCGCCATATGCTCCCCTCATGGGTGGGAAATTTTGTAGAGGAATGATACTATAATAATAATAATGATAATAATAATAACCATTATAATAAATTGCCTTCATTTCAACAACCAAACAGAAAATTAGAATATACAAAAAATACAATGATAATGATATCATAATTGAAAAAAGGTCGACTAGGCATATACGTGCACTGACTCAGCCGGATGTGGTCTATAAATTCGGTGATAAACCGCCACCATGTTCAGTACAGGCGTGAAGCATGAATGTATGAAAATGTGTTAGAATTTCTTTCAAATCAAATTGTTTTCTTGAAAGTCACCCCCGCAAAAAAATTAATCCCATAAGAAATATTCCTTTGAATTATTTTTTTTCGAATTGGGATTCACTGCTATTTAGATTGATTCATTTTCAATTTTTACCTGAAAGATAATAAGGAAATCCGTTGAATTTTCGTGTATTATTATTATTTTTTTTTGACTGTTCGATCTAAGGAGAAAAGGCAGATTGAGACCTGGGGATAGGTAGATTGAGGCCCTGGCGTCAAGTCACAACCCCCCGCCCCACCTGTGACAACATCTGAGGAGTAGGCAGATTGAGACCTCAGTGTGAATTCACATCAACCTTCTTGAAAATGGCTCCAAAATAATCGGAACCGAAACGTCGACATAAAACTCTAGGAGCGGTTCAACTCGAACTCAACAACTACATACATCACATCCGTATTGTATGATATGATAATCGAAATGATTTGAAAATTCAAACAGCTGTTTCGACAAGCCATATAGCTCTCCTCAGTGATACTCGGCTGGATTTGCGAACACAAAACATCTAAGGCAAAACGTCATCTGCTGAAGAGACTCCGCTGTGAGAGTTCTTCTCTACTTAGTAATTGTTTGGAAATGTGAAAGTTTGCCAATGCCTGTGTGAAAAGTATTTCAAGCGTTTCTGTTACGCCATCAATACTATAAAATTGTATTCCCATTCATTCGACTCTGACTCTGACGGGTAAAATAGATGCAGTCTTCTGTTTGTCAGTTCAACTGAAATGTTGCAAGAAAGCTAAGAAGCTTCAGAATCGAGTTGACAATAAGAGTTTTTACAGAAAATGAAAGTTAAGGTAGTGAAATAGTCTTCAAAATACTAAGGATCTACGATATTGACAAAAAATTACCCTGCTTTTTCTGAATTCATTTTTTGTAGGAAAAGACTTGACTTGGAAACGAATTCACTAGTATCAGTATTCTTCCTTTCAAATGATATTTTCATATCTCCATAAACAATGACTTGGTGTGGTAGGAGTTTCAGTCTTTGGTCGTCGTCCAGCAGATGGCGTTTCACCTTAGAGTTTACATTTGCTCCAGATGTTACCTAGATGTCACTAATAGGAGAATACCTACATGAGAATATAGGAATCTTTTTACAACTTTTTCATCTAACTTCTTTGTAAGTTACTATTACCATTATTTCAAATTTTAATGGGTTAAGTTCATTTATCGAGCAGCACCAAGTTTCGAAAAAAGTTTAGTACCTTCCAACTTTCGTATTTTGTTCCGCTGAATACGAAGCCGAAGTCAAAACGCGGCAATCACTAATTTTTTCATACTTGTGCATTCAACTCCCCATTCATGTTGGTAGAATACCAAATGTACCGTACTTTTTACCGAAGGCTACCTATATGATTTATTTTTTGTTTCAGCGTCAATTGGTGGAATATTTGGGCTCTTCATGGGAGGCTCGATAATGAGTATCATTGAGTTCATATTTCATTTGATATCATCGATCTGGGATTGTATGGTGCCTTCCAGAAAGATAAGAAGAAACGACAGAATTGAAAAGATTCATGGAAATATTTATTTATCTGAGTTGTACCCAAGAGGTTAGAGCCGCATGTTTTCTCGATTTTTGCTCTTTTGAGTGCACCAGAAAAATCAGGAAATCATCTATTTACATTTTTCGGATATTATCCTAACAAAACAGTGATTCACATAACAAGTGAAGAGAAAACAGTTTTCGGACATATTTTTTTTTGGCGACCTTGTAGATTAACAGATCAATGAGACACATTTCTTCATTAATATTTGAATTCTCATTTCTATCAAATATTCAAATTCGAACATAAGATATATAAAAACAGAGACACTCTAAATTCTTATTCATTTCGATATCATATGACATCTCGAGCAATTTCTTATATTTAAGAGAATCATTTTATTTGAAATCCTCAATGATAACAACGATGTGTCTTTCCGAAGTGGTACTTCCCAGACGATTGCCGAAAAAATATTTTCTATCACCTTCCGGATGCACTCTTCAAAAGTTCAGATAGTTATTATCGTGTAAAGTATTATGCACAGTGCACAGAGCGAGACAAGTGACCATCTGAAACTCACAGGCAGTTCCACTACACAACCGGAAATTCATCTTTCAATTGCAATTGATACTTTGGTTGAGGTATTCAAATTGTTCACCGGGGTCGTTGTTTACCCGTACTGCGTTGTGTATAAGGGACTTCCAAAAGAGTATTTTCTGCAAATTTTTGCCATGTCGCTGGTTATTATTTCGCTGCTCTGATAAACGGATACTTGCCAACGAATGATATTACTACGTTTGATAAAACTATGGATTATCTGAATCGTTCAGCTCTAAAAATAAGTAAATGTTTTTGTTTATCAGCTCTGGAAATATATTTTTTAGTTCATTATCCAATGGGTTCTGAACTAAAAAAAAAAGATTACAATTGAGTAATTAATTTTCCTTGTGTTCGATATTTATCGAGGTAGGTGAATTTTTTCCAAATTTTTTCATTCTTTCATATTTTCCTTAAAATATTCCATAAGATATTATTCCACGTACACTGTTGACAATGCCAAGACTTACACGATTGTGTTTTTATATTTCAATTTCAAGCAACGGCTCGCGCGAGATTCTTTGATTTTAACGAAACAATGTTTTCAGGTGACCCACCTCTAACTTCTGAAATTATTTATTTCAACATTTGTCCCTTGAAAGGGTTCTTCACGAATGAAAGAAGCTTCATTCAATGGATAAAAAGATAATTCAGCAATAAAACTTTTTCAGTTGTTGTTTCAAATTGGTAACTCCAAACAATGACTAACATTACTACATTTTATGTTAAATTAATCGAACAATTTCATAGCACTGGAGTTTCCATTCGAATTCGTTACTACATTGACCAACAATTACCTCAATGAATCTAGATACTACATATGCAGAATTCTTCATATAATAGGTACCACAATACTTTTCGAGACTTCCACTCGTGATATCACTTATCACATACATTTCGTAACTTCTTGAAAAAATGTTTGAAATTACTCTCTTTTTTATCTTTAGTTCGAAATCTAAATAAAAATGGGGTGTTTTCAATACCTTTGACATTTGATTACACTAAGTATATGGATATCAATGAATGGCGCTTGTGTCAAGTCTATTTACAAAAAAATATATTCTACTGAGGGAAAGACCAAACTTTGATTAATTTTTCGGATAGATCTCTGCTCTCAAATCATTGATCATAACAGGTTACAAGTATGTTCTAGTCCTAACTTTCTTTATGATAGAAACATCATCGAAAACCATATTTTATGATAGTAGTCGTTAACCACACTCGACAATCAATATTCATCATTATTACACAATGTTTTCACATCTATGAAACAACAAGGAAATCATTCAACTCATTCAGAGTATTTTTATATGTCATATTCTTCTCAACAAAATACCTATCCCAGCTTTTGAGATATATCATTGAAAACTCGTTGGATCACATTATACATATATTTCGTTCAATTCCGACATTGAATTTACTAGGTAGGTATTATATTTCCTCGAAATAGCAATAATTGGTTTCAAAAACTGATGCAAATTTTTTCGAATATTCCATACATCTAAGAAACATTTATTTTCCACAGGAAAGGTAGCAATGAAGCCTTCTACGCCATCTGGCTGTGGTGATACAATAACTTGAATTAAAAAATTTTTGAAATCATTTTTCCACTGAAACATTTGAACTCTTCACTTTGCTTCTAGGTTTTCCTAGGAGATATCAATAATTTTTGACGAAACTAGTGGACACATACACAGCACGGAATTGCACACGGGAATGGACGGTTCCAAGATCACCTGCGCTTCCTCAAATGTTTGGTGGTTCCAGAATAGTATTGACTCGATACTCGATGATGAGCCATTGTGCTTCATTTCACATATTTCTAAAATGCCTGAGAAAAAAAATTAGTTCCAATTATAGTGCTTTTTTGAACTGAACTGAAAGAATTAAATGAAAATAAATATTTTGTGGCTTTCACTTTCCTGAATGATTTGAAGGATGGTTCCAAAGGCAGGCACGTTTTACTATAAGGAATGGCATTTATTATTATATATTATTAATTTGTCATTGATAACCACGGTTGGGATTACATTCGTCAGTCAATAAGATGGCAGGATGTTCTAAAACGCATTTTAACGTCAAAATGGTCGTAGTGAAAACCATACCCTTTATGATTTTTTTCTTTGTTCATTTGAAAGAGTGTTTGATAGAGGGTAAGTAAAAAATAAGGTACATTGTGATTCCTCTTTGTTATGTTGTTGGAAATTCAAGAATTTGTTATTCAGGGTTTTAAAGCTTGTACCTTGGAATTTGCCCCATTTCAGGAAGATTACGTATAAAATATTCTGAACATTTCTATTCAAGACCTATCTCAAAAGTGATATCCTCGGATTTTTTGTACCACTGTTCGAAAGTATCTCCGCCTTATCTAAAGAAAAATAAAAGAAAATGGCGATTCACATCAAATAGCCACCTACCTGAGCACTGAATCAAATATATGTTCCTTTTTCATCTCGATCGCATACCTCAAAAAATCAACCGAATAGAAGGTACCATGTGAAATATATTCCTCAACGAAATGAGGAAATAAGGGAGAGTTGTTTCTTATAGAAATTTCACCCTTCCCAAATACTTTTGTGGACGAAAAATCTTACAGTATTTGCAAAAATCTAGATCCTCACTTCAAATCTTGACCAAAGAACGAATAAATATTGTGTTGTTTGGCGAGCTTGGGGATTGTGGTTGTCATTCGACAACTGAAACTAGAATGGTATCTAGTCAGAAGTTAGTCAACCTGGAAATATCATTTGAAGGGATGGATTCGGCGGGTTGATGGCAATAGTGATTTCTTTTCCAAGTCATGTCTCTTATTTTTCTTACGGACGTCGTACCTTCAATTCCATATTTTCTGGATTACTTGTACATAATGCCAGAAGATGGCAATCAATGCCGAAAAAGAAGTGTAATTTTTTGTCAATATCGTAGAACATTCATGTTTTGAAGATTATTTTAATGCCTGAACTTTCATTTTCTTCATGAATTCCTATCGTCAACTCTATTCTGAAGCTTTCTTTCAACATTTCAGTCGAACTCTGCACCTATGCTTCCTTCAGAAAAAGAAACTTTTTCGTGCATTGTCAAGTAAACGGAAATATCGACATTATACTGTTGATGACGTAACAAAAACGATTTAAATCCTTTTCATACAGGCATTGACTGACTATATATCTATAAACAATGCTGAAGGTTTCAAATTACCGCATGTCTCGCACTGCGCCATACGTCATCAGTCAGTGAATTGAATGAGCTGTAGTACAATGATCTCGTCACCTGATATATGGTTGGTTGGTATGAAATTTTTTTACCGTGAACCAGCTAAAGAACGTCAATCATCAGGAGTCGAAATGTGTGCACGGTGGTCAGGCGGGGAATTGAACCCCGATCCTCGGCTTGATAGGCGGACGTTCTTACCTTCACACCACCAAGACTAGGATAAATTTAAATAATCACAAAAGATAACGGATGAAAAAAGTAGAGAAATCATAACCAGTATAAATCACCATTTTACTGAGATAATTGAAAAAACTTATTGGAGTATTTACTGAATACGTATCAGTAAAGGGATTGTTTTCCCGTTATGCAGAAGAAATAACGTAAATCCCTCAAAAACGACCAACCTGAGTGGATTTTGAGACTGACACGGCAGATTTCTGATGTTCTCGAAATACATCTTGGTTTCAAAACAGCTAAGAGAGTACTGTGTGAAAATCATTATTTTGTGGTGGATGAATTCCTTCTTCGCAGTAATCTCTTTGGTTCTCAACCTACTACAATATGGAGAAATAAAAATCAATATTGGAATCTATAGAAGTATAAAAGGGTATATTTCTAATTTCTAATGTACACCGAAAAGTTGCTGCGTTAATTAAAAACAGTTCCTTCTGAGTGGAACACGTTCTATTACTCTATTCTCGTATGACTCAAATTTACCTATTGGAATAATGCAAACATTAACGACAAATATTTCGATACTAGTATATTATACAACGATCGTGTAATGATGGTTATTAATACATGAGCATAAACCAGGATGAGAAACGAGCCGAAGGTGAGTTTCGTATGGTTCATGCGATGTGTAATAATAACCATTACATGAGAGTTGCATACGCTATTTTATCTACATTCAATAAATAATGAAGAACTAAAAATATTATATTACTAGGTATTTATATTAAACACAATTATAGTAGGTAATTAATCGTATTTCTTTGAAAAATTTTACAAAATTATAATTAATGGTATAACCACGGAAAATACAAAAATGAGGAATGAAAAGAAAAAAAAAAGAAAAAAAAATCTCTGCCGAGGTCAGGCTTTGAACCCGGACGATTCTAATCACTGCCCTCGCCATTGACCACTCGCCCATGATAGTTCATATAATTTGGTAGAAAATAAAAACATGTGTTGCATTTCTCAAATGAAAAATATAATCCTTTCGATTGTATTTTTTTCTTGTCTAAGACATCTGTGGAGGAGTCGCTGGTAATTCTTCTATATCACTGCTAAAAGACATTTTCATTCGATTATCGAAAATTGACTAAATTCTTCAAAAATTCAATACCTACTGATTTTGACTTGACAAACGTCAAAATGCAAAGCTTGCACATCATGCTTGATTGAAAAATAATGAGTTTCTATTGGTTGAAAATCTGTATCGTAATAAAAATCTGTATCGTAATGGATTTCATTATAAAACGGGTTGTGGGCATATAAGTGTATTATTAGAGTACGGGTGTAGATAAATATTAATACTTGTGTGCGGTTACTGATCATATTCGAAAATTGGCCTATAAATTCTTCAAGTTTTTCCTCCCAAAAACCCCTCTAACACGTGGAATCACCAGCATTAGAGCGCATCATGGTCAGCACCTGAAACATAGGCTGATCTATGAAGCTTTGGACATTTTCCACGAAGCGGATTAAAGTATCCAAGCAACCTGACACCCCTAAATTAGGGTGAGAAATCTTATAAGTTTCTTTTAAGTCGGTTTTTTCATTGTTATTCCGACCCGTTGGCTTCGCCAGATCTGACGCGTGGCTATCATACCTGTGCCACATTATCTTACGTTCTGACAACGCAACCTGCACATAAGCCCTTGGGCAGGAGGTGCGGTTTCATCCCTGATTGAGCAAAACTTAGCCGAACACAGCTAGAGAAGCGCATACACCCGGACACCCACCAAAAGGAGGGAGGACGGTCCGTGGATACGCTTCCCGCTCCAGGACTCCATTTTGATATGTTGTCCCGTCCCTGTATAAAATGTCCGTAAATGTTTGGCATTTTGTGTGTACTGTATTTTATTTATACATGTGTGCGTTGGATGTTATTTATTCATGTGATGTACTTATACAACTCTTTGTTAGTTTTTAAGTTATATCTGTGAACAGAAAAGGAGAGAAATAAACGTATTGTATTGTATTGTATTGCGTATGCCTCACAATCCAGGGGTTGTGGGTTCAATTCCCCAAGGGGGCAGAGATTTTTTTTCAAGAATTTTCCCTTGGCCTGTTGGGGAATGACTCTGCCAGGTTGCATGGTTGACCATGCTGCTCCAGAGATAAAGCTTTGGGAGTTAGTAACTTGCTGAAGGACTTCGGACTGAGGCGATGGCCTTTGGTATTATATTTCTGGGATAAAAAATGGATGATGCCATTTGACAAAATGGGGGTGGGGTGAATTTTTAGGGGATGAATATGAACGGATCATTTTGAGTGCGTTATATGGAAGGCTATTCGATATTCGAAAAATAATTTCTCGATTACTTTTCTAACTCTTCCAGTAACGGAGATATCGCTTGTTAAGAAAATTCTGAGACACCATGTATATATCTCTCGTTCGTTCCAAGTTATGGTATGCTACCTTGGATTGGTATCCTGTTCATAATTTACATAAAGAGACCTTAGAAAATATGCAAAGGTGTTTCCTAAAGCTTTTCACATTCAGATCTGATACCCTGCTAGAGAAAGTGTCAATTTTACACTACTTCTATGATTCGGTTTGCCTTCCTTAGAATAACATAGTATTTCTTCAAGTATAATTATATTATGCAACATTTCGCATGGTACTATTGATACACCCTCGTTGCTGGAACTAATAAATTTCGATTTACCTCAAGCTAATACAAGCAAACATATAACTTTCCATAATCCTTCTACTAGATCCAACCTTGGAAAAGTGTCTCCCATTGATTTGATGTGCGAAAATGTTGATACTGTATTCAATGTGATATTAATTTTGATCTACTGAAGACTATATTAGACACAATTGAACAAAACGGTCATTTGGCACACTGTTTCCATAACGTGTTACGTCCAAGTAACAACTTATTGACATCTCACCTTTTCCTGTATAATTCAGTAATGTATAGCAATTCATCCCTCAATTTTTTTCAAATCCCTAATATGTTACTTATACATTTGCATATGTAGTTAGTTTTGAGTGAGATGCCTAGGGAACCCTGGTGTATCTACTTATACCTGAATAATTTTGGGATAAACTTGGCGAAAAGCGATTGCTTGCTTTCTGAGATCGCAAAAGCTTCAGATCGCTATTGTAGATGGCGATCAGTCATATACCATATGAAGCTTAATTTTCAGTAGAGAGGAATGTGCAACCGAATATTCTACCACTGTTTATTATTTGCCTACTGAGATTTTGACAGCCCTGACAGCCAATCAAATGCGTTTCAGAAAACGTGCATGTAACGTGGAAACCTACCGTTAACAACCTGTCAATACTGTCACTGTTACCTCTACAAGTTTTTAGTGTTTTTATATCAGTTTGTGAGACTAGACTTTGATTCCGAGAAAATTTACTTTGCCCATTCGCCTGAGAATGTACGACAAAATTAATGCTAGTGTATTGAAAGTGATAGACTGTCTTGGAATTGGGGATACACACATCAGTTATGCAACGGTTCAAAATACGTATCACATCGATATTACCTTTATTTACTTTGTTTTCAATATCTCATTATTAAGAGCTACAGATGTTTCCTCCTCGATATAAGACTTTCGCTCAAGCTGAAACGAATAAAATTAGCTACAACGCTACATTAATGTTATTATTTTGGGGCGATTTGTTTTGTACTAATAAAATTAGCTACAACGCTACATTAATGTTATTATTTTGGGGCGATTTGTTTTGTACTGACCTTAGGTACTGAATTAAGAAGAATATTTGGATCCCCAGATTTTGACTGACCACACAAAATACGAAATCTTCTACACATCGTGAAAAAGTACTTGTAATAACTTCAACACTCATTCTACTTATATAGACTTTTGAACACTGTTGAGTGCGAAGAAATAATTTCAGTTTTCATTGACAACAATAAACATCAAAGTTACGTCAATCTGACAAAACCGACATTTGACAGATTTTCGAAAATGCTCATATAACGCCCCCTATACAAAAAGTAGAAAGCTTTTGTAATCGTCGATTGTTTTTCGCCAAGGAATTCTAAACAATATCGAATCACTAGATACACCAGGGTTTCCTAGGCATCTTAGTTTTGAGTAGCCTTCATTCATACAGTATTATGACATTATATATTGTCCTGTAATGGATCTATTGATTAACAAATTTTGTTTTTCTTTTGCTTTTTCATGATAATAGGTCTCCATTTCCCATAATAATATTATGATTATAAAGTTCACTGAAATCTCATACGGGAAAAAGGCGTTTTCATGTCAAGCTCAGTTTCAATTACAGGCGCCGGCGCCGTGTGGCTCAGAGGCAAAGTTGGGTGTTTCAGATGTGATAACGGTTCGAATTTATTTTGAGAATAAGGAAGAGTGAAATAAATGTGAGTATCTATAACTATTTATACGAAAGAGAAGAAATCTAATGAATGAACAGAGGTATTTTTCAATTTAACAAATTTGGAAAAACTCACTGGGAGAAAACCAATTTTTTTCCGTTCCGGAAACAAGAGAAAACATATTTCGTCATGTTCTTAAAATGTGTGAACCTAGGCAGAGGAGACATAATTTGTATTACTTCTCAGTTCATGATAGTTTCCCTTGGAAATACTTCTCTTGACAATGAGTTACAAAGCTATGAGTTGTTCTGCTAAAAAACGAGTCATGAAGGGAGAAGTTTGTCAGGTCTGGGAAGACTCAAAAATATGAAGAAATAAATTACCTACTCATCGAATCGACTGATTTGATTTATGGGAATGAAGAATGATGAATTTTAAAGAAAGAATATAAATAATTTTTTTCAGAGTTATGATCAGAATTTTACTCTAGAGAGTATGATTTTCTAGTGCACATATGAACTGTCAACAAAAAAAAATCATTCGAATATTTTCCTTATATATAAAAGATCCCATAAGAGCAATGCAATTATCGAAAACTAATAGCGGTAATTGCATTGTATCAAGTCACCATAGCAACACATTTGAAACCGTATCGCTAGACGTCAGTAAACAACACAAATAAAGGTCAGATAGACTTCAAAAATAGAGAAACATTTTGCGTTTTGGTGAGTGCTCCATACAAAAAAAATTACATTTCCTCGAGAATTTTTTTATTCGTGAAATATTCCAATGAATTACATTCGTGCATAAAAATGACCAGATAATTTTGCATTCAAGCGTGATATCTTATACCAATTGCATTCGGTTATTTTCATATTTTGTATAAGAGCCATTAATCGTTCGTCTCCACCCCCAATCAGTTGGTTCCAAATCATTACCTAGCCAATTCTGGACTTGATAATAAACTCTCAAGGCATGTTGGCGAGCTGCTTCACGAGTTGGAGGCAAAGATGCGAGATTGAAGGACTTTTTCGTCGTCGATTTTGAGAAACATTGGAATCTGAATTCATCCAAATATATTAACTGCTTCTTATTGGCTCCATATAGAGAGATGATGAATTTTTGTGCAGAACAATCCAAATGATCAGGATGGGAATCAGAGCATAAAAAGGGTCCGAGGATTATTTGCAGGTCTTGTTCAGCGTTCAGCTATCGTGCGGTTACGCTTTTATTTATTATGCAAGAATAAATTAATTATATATACTTATTTCATCTTTTGAAGTTCTCATGCGCCGATTTTACATGAAAAATAATAGAAACAAATACAGTTTCATAAATAGTTACGTATCTACGTCTGACAGAGCAGCGAGATACGCAGGGAGAGCGGCGCGACGCGTAGAGCGAGCGGTAATTAGGGTTAAACATCTGCAGTTTTCAAACTACTGCGTAGACCGGAAAGTTGTAGGAACATTTTTTGTAGATGATTTAATAAGGAACAAGATAAAAAAAAAATTAAAATCCCAACAGTCGTTCCTGAGATATTCACAAAAAACCATAAAAAGTAACTTTCAATTGTTTAAACAATTAAAGCACTGGGAATTTCTGGGTTATTTTTTAGGATTCGTATATTTACTCATGTCTGAAGCCAATAAAACAAAAAGTTGGATGGTTCTAATTTTTTTCACAATTCGATCATTTTTATCCTCTGACGCCTGGATTATTTTGCTATAATACAGTTTTTCTTTGATAGCCCTCTGATACAGATAATATTAAAAAATGTCTCTTTATAACCATTTCACTGTAGTTTCTATGGGTTATCGCAGTGTTTTTGTGTTTGGAATCAAAATATTTATTGCCGAATATCTATGAAGAATAAATATTCTGATTTTTTTCTTCTCATTCAACATTAGTTGTTGGAATATTATGCCTAATGAATGTTACAAGCTGGAGTGAGTTTTTCATGTTTTTCAAACGAAAGCAACAAAAAGCATATTGTATTACAGGCAATTGTACAAGCCTTCATAATGATTTTCAAAGCATACATCAGAATAATCCTGAGGAAAACATATTTTCAGAATATCCCACCGAATCCATGGTGATATATAATATCACCATTCTCACATTACAATTTTTTTCTTCAAATTATGTACGTGCATTGGTTCCTTCATTTGTACGAATTCAAAAAAATGACAGCTTCTCTGTATCCTGTTTCTACCGCTCCGTGAACGTTACCGAAGTAAATAGGATGAGATGCTTCACCAGCGAACTGGACGATTGGTTTTCCCTGGAAATTACTCAGTGGTACTGCCAAATCTTCTTCAGCTGATGTTCTTTTATTCGGTTTCCTTGAATGTATGGTTTGGAATGAATAGGTTCCCCTGAAATGGGGATTGGAGTACCATTTTGAACTGGAAGATGAAAATCAGTAAGGGTTATTTTGTTAACTTCCAATCGATTTTCGTTCAATGACTACGTGTCGATAAAAATAGGAGTTGTATTAATAATAAGATGGAGTTACGAAACCTCAAGAATTTATAAGATTTGTTGATATGAGAGACTAATGAAATGATTATTCATTTGTTGATTGGTGAATTGAGCTGGTGAAGTTGAACATGTTTGTTTTTTTTGGCAGAACACTGAATTGACACTTTTGCCAGAGATCAAATACCCGAACATCAAACTGAAATTAGTTGTACTCGAAGCGGATTTTGTGGAGAACATTGATATTATATTAATAATCTAGAATTTTGAATATAGATTCGTATTTCTCGTAGGTCGAAATATATCAGAACTTCCATTTTGTTTCAACTAGCTAGTGAATAATGGATCTAACTTTTTAACTTGAATTGGTTACGACTCAACTGCTCGAAATGTTTCCTCATAGGTTGTTGACGAATACGATCACCAAATGGATACAAGAGAATCCTATTGTGAAATCATCAACAACTCATTGGTGAAACTTTTCTGGAAATGCACTATTTTCGAAACACTGGATATTGTAGGTACTGAATGGTGTAACGAGCTTTGGAAAATGTACTTGTGATAACATGAATGTTCGGAATGCCATGGGAAAAAATTCAATATTTCAGATGTTTAGGAGAAAAATAGATGAATTCAGAATAAGAAAGAATATTATCCCGACAACCGTTCTCGTAAAACCTTGTTTAATCTTCATTACAAAAGATGAATATTTGGATTATGTTAACTTGAAAATTTTCTATACATTTGTAAACTGTTTCTAGATATTCTGCGAAAATAACATTGGAGTGCAGCCTTTTGTACTCAATTTTGTATTGTTAACATGAAAATAGTTTATAGAAAAATATTTCGTGGTTTATTGAAAAAAGAAGGAGCGAAGAACGGAGTAGTCATCACATCATTTATTCTTAAACATTCTGAATTTCATCATGATTTATCATTAACGTACAACGAGCAGATTTTTGCAAGAGTATTTGTAACGGAGATCAATCTCATACCTCATTATTTTCTCAGGCATCGGAACGTCATAATCTCGACCTAAAAACTTCTTCAGTGTGAAGTGGGCACCTCTAATCAATAAGTCCTCGGGAAGAATTTCAATAGCTGGAATGAGATTTCCTGTTAACCAAATCGTCAATACGTTTGGATTGTAACCTGGTCTGACCGCTGCATGCATAAAAGTAAGCCACGATTGTCCATTCTGAAATAATTGAGTCACTTCATCATTATATACTCATCTTATCATCCTAGGTTGAGACAGAGACATATTGTTTATTCTGAAGAGAAAATCTTGATATTATTTGGTTATTTGACGCATAGTTTGAACACAATCAATATTATAATCCCTACGTCAACAGTGCATTCGAAATTGTGAGTGCAGTGATAGAAAACCATCATAACAAGGGCCAAATTCTTGTGTCCTAGGGATTTTTTTAAATTTTGATAAAGATCAATCGATTTGGAAAAAATGGGTTGAACTGCGACATAAGATCAGAACATAAAAAGTGTCAACTCCAGAAGGCAACCCTTGCTTCAATTGGAATACAGTGATGTAAGATATGTTTCACCAATAAGCTTTCTTGTGAATTCTGCTAAAAATATTTTCAAACCTACCGAAATATGTTGATATCTCTGTTTTTTTTCAATTTGGGAGTATATTAGAAAGTCGGACTCAAATCCGGTAAATCAAGGAGGACCGTATACACATCAGTGACAAATTCAACTCATATATTGGAACTACATGTTTCAATATCACTAAAACATCTGCTTAGTATTGTATATAATACTGCTTTGTATCAAAAAATGTGAATATGCAGGGATATCGATGAAATATTGACTTGAGATATTCAACAATCAAAACTATAGAATTGAAAAACATTCGGCAACAAGTCTCATTTAATCTTAGAACACACCTCCCAAACTAAGTAATTTTTCGAAAGTCAAGATCTCAGTGTGGGGGTGAATCCAATATTTTTGGGTCTAATGATATGTTAGCTGTCTTCTCGATTCAGTTTTCCCATGCTTGGTATACACATTGGACAAAAGAAAGTGATTTCTATGTAACCCAGGACCTGTCGTTGGTATAAAGACAGCGGGGTAACTGTTCTAGATAGACTCTTTCTTCAATTTTGAGAATGAATCGAACGTCTTTGTATTATATACACACGTACCAATCAGAAGACAGTGTTTGTAATTTTTTTCATTTTACTTCTTTCACAGAGGTTGTAATTTCTATTCTCCGATTCGGAGAAGAAAGCAAAAAAATAATTCGTCAAACTGCATTCTCTCCACAAAAAATTCTGAGTTCCTATTCATGCTGATACCTTCACGTCTAGTCTACGGAGACACTGGTAAAAAAAGACATATGTGGAATACATGTGGTGATGTGAATTATATTCAAGACTTCATTTCGCACTATTTTTATAGAAAAACTGGATCAGAACATTTTTTTCCACTTTTCATGAAATAAGTTAGATAAAAAATTTACGAACACTCTCTGTTGATGAGTAGGTCTTTAATAATAATAATAATCGCGTCTTTATTTTCCACTTCATTTAATTTCACAAATATGAGATATACATTGGCATAAAGGGCGGAGTTCAGCGTTTTTCATATATATTGGTGTGAAATTTTAATACTGTAATATTGGACTGTGAACATATTTTATCGTCTGTGACATGTTATACCACTTCACCAACTTTTTGAATACGACTAACCTCAATTACAGTAAGGTCGAATTACTGATTATTTGAACTGATAACTTAAAATAACAATTTTGTAGCTTTTCCCTGAAGATGGTAATAAACATTATCGAAATATTGGAAAAACTGGTGTTATAAGAGTACACTTCCGTTCTGCTGTTCACCCAAAAAAAGTACACAGTTTTGTTTTATATATATATATATATATATATATATATATATATATATATATATATATATATATATTTGATCGGCTAGGCTTCCGCGGTCAGAAATGTGCTGGCTGGAACTTCCGTGTTGATCCGCGTCGGAAGTAGCAAGTAAATCATTCCAGACGCGGATCAACCGGAAGTTCCAGCCAGCACATATATATATATATATATATATATATATATATATATATATATATATATATATATATATATATATATATATATATATATATCGCCAGTTGAGTTTGGCATCATTTCACTATGCGAAGTCGAAAGTTCGGCGTCATGATGTCAAGTTCAGCTACGTAGTCGAAGTTACATGACCTGTTTATGATACGGATCAATAACTTTGACTACAAAAGTTTGGCTACAATGTATTATAAAATTTATATATAATCGGTAGTCAAACTTTTCTACAGTGCTGTGCACAAACATTTTCGACGGGTTTTTTTTTCGATTGCAACTTATCATTATTATGTATCAGTTCCACATTAAGAGTTGAAAAAATAGTTGTTGCATATGGCACTGATTATTGTATACTTCTGGAAATATTTCATTTGAATAAAATAGTGATTAGTAGTTTGTGAGGCACAAATTATTTCACCGTAAAGAACTTGTTCTGATTCCTCTCACATGAGAATGTTTTGTTTTAGAATTGATGTTAATTTTATTAATTATTTACCTATTGTTGTATTTTCTATTTCCAATAAATAGGTTACTTTATTTACTTGTTTGATTTTTCTTCAAATTTATATGACAGTATTTTTTTCCTTGAAGTAGTGCACTGAAAATTCATCAATTTTCATTTCAAGCGAGAGTAACCTCTAGTGGTCAAATTATTTCCGGAAATTTTTTCGAGCTCATGAATATTTTGAAAATTTTATAAAAAATTTCATGAGCGAGAAGATTCCACACCAAATAATTACAAATTTACATTGCGTCGAAGTTTCGATATCATTCTCTAGGTATCGGTTACAAGCTTGCGATAATTCTGGAATTTTTATTCATTGTAGTTGCATGAAAATGGCAACCTAAAGCGTAATATAATATATTCTTCTATTTTATATCAATTTTGAATTTACAAGTGGAAGAAATTTATAATTTTATCAAATTTAATGTACTTTGCAGTTTCGGTACTGATGGGTATGTGGTTTTATTGAAAAAACAACCCTTAGAAACCTCTTCAATTATCCATGGCAACTACATAGAAGCTCACTTGTGCTCAGTTGCCGACAGAACGCAGTAAATATTATGAGTAAAAATTTATGAAGTGACCAACAATAAAATCTTGTATGCACCACGAGCGTTACTAGATCCTAACGCCTATCAGGCAACATTCATCCCTCAGGTTGAGAATATTACCCTCGGGGCGTTAGGATCTATATAACGCACTTGGCACATAAATAACTATTTTATATGCACATGTTACTGTTTCACGATGTTCTTCTCTTGATTTCCAGAATAACCCTTTCAAATTCAACCGCTATTCACTGAAAGAATATATTTATTTTTTGACCTCATCAGGGCCAGAAATTTTCTAACAAATGGAGACTGCATCGGTTTGTCTTCAGATTCGAGCTCAGCCTGTCAACATATGTTACTTTCTGTAAAAGAAAATCATAACTAGGTGTCCATGTTGAGCAAACTCTCCAAAATTGTATTTCATTGTTATAACCTTCAGTACAGTTTCTAAGGCTCTTAGAGTCTGAGACATCTGGCTGGCGGTAGAAATTGCGTTCATTATTGCCCTTCTTATTTATGTACTACGCAGGTGAATATTTTTATATGTCTGTTATTTCAATATTAGGTTTCCCAATGATTGGTGTGGTTCAGTGGTACAAGTGGTAGAATCGGGGATGAAATACTAGTCTTCCAGGCCGGCGGCCGGGGTTCGATTCCTGGCTGATGTATTTATTTTCCTCGTATGGTATTATTTTTTACAATTGATTTCTTCAAAATTGATGCCTGCGAGCAGCAATAATAACTTGCTCTTAAAGAAAATCTGTTCGGGACCCAATTTTGACGAAATAAATTGTAGAAAAAAAATCTGTCAGATATAATTTCATGCGAAGAAAATAGATGCATCGGCCAGGATTCGATCCCGGGCCGTCGGCGTGGAAGACGAGTATCCTACCACTAGTACCACTGAACCACCAATCGCAAGGCAACCTAATATTGAAATAACAGACATAAAAAATATTCACCTGTAGTAAATAAGATGCGCACTAATGAACGCAACCTCTACCGCCACCCAGATATGGCTCAGACTCCAAACTAACGGAGCTAGAAGAACGACATAACAAAATATCAACCGTACTAAAATTCTCTCTCGAAAACGTTGCTACCTCCTATACTATAAAATGTTGTGTTGAAAGTTACTTTCATATTGAATAGGTCGGGATATGAGTTGAGATTGTTTTCAATCAGTAAGCAAACTGAATTGGTTTGATTTTTTGACAAATAATTCATTGGCCTAATTTTGAGGCTGCTTATTGGACACTAGAAAATATTTCTAGTTTTCGAATATATATAAGTACAGTTCCTTTCAGGAATTTAATCGATCGATATATTGCCTTCAAGAAGTTTGGAGCACCGCTAGGAAAAAAGCGTGTTTATGTCAGAAACAGATGAACAGTCTTTTCCGAGAGGAGGGGACGCAGAGCAGAAAAACAGAGGTTTGAACACAAAGATGCAATAATTTCGAACGATTCAGAAGAAGCAATTAATGGTAATGATTTTTGTTTGTTTTTGGGACTCAAATGATGTATCTTGAATGATCTCGAATATAAGTAAATAAAATGCCAATATTTTTCGAAAGTACTAGAGGAATGGTTTGAATGAATATGTTTTCATTGTCCATATTTCCTTTGGGGAGGTCAATATATTGTTGTGTCCATTATGTCAAGATCAGCACTTAGTATGTTGTGCTGATGTCAGGTTTTTTGACACAAACTTTGAGAGGAATTTGAAGCCTTTAATTTTCAATTTTTACGAAAAATACTCAAAGGAAGGAACAAAGTATGTTTGGAAATGTTCCAAAAAAAATTTACATTACTGACAGAACTTAATTCCATTAATTATTACTATTCAATCATTTTGCAGTCACGTACATATCAGGGCAAATATACATATAATATCAGTTTGCTTTGTTTCATTTTCAGTGGAGAAACAACACATTTATGGACACAATATATTGCCCGCCCATAAGGAAATATGGACAATGAAAACGTACCAGATTCATTCACCTCCATTTTTCTTGTATTTTCAAAAATGTAGAGGTTCTTATTATATCTGAAATCATCATCATTGATCAATTGAGTCTCAAAAACAAATAAAAATAATCACCAATAATTTCTTCTGAATCGTCCGAATCATTTGCATCTTTGTGCTTGAATGTCTGTTTTCTTGTTCTGTATCCCCTTTCCCTTGGAAGAGACTCTTCGTCCGTTTCTGATTTACACACTACCTTTTTCCTACCGGTGCTCCAAGATATAATAGAGAAATTCCTCACAAGTTGCTAACTTGAAAACCCACATATATAAGGATGATCAAAGTAGGTTTATCACTTAGATTCGTTCATAAGCATAGTCATAAGTTTCTAATAAATATTCTGTTATTTTGGGGGATTCCAGGTGTCATGGTTTATTTTCAGAGGATTTTTCTGACATTTGATAACCAAATATGGTTGACTATTCCCAGCCAGCACAGTTACATCGCAAATAGGTCCCTGCGATATCACACTCAGGCAACATCGGCTGTGACACAACTGCGACAAGTTTTGTGACAAAATTGCGATGTAATTGCGACAAGATGTGCGATGCCACTGCGACTTATTTCGCGAGGTATTTCCGACGAACAATGTTTGTATTATAATTTGTTGAATATTTGGAGCAAATTTCACACGCTTGTCAGTTCGAAGCCGATTTTTACAAACACAGCGGTTTGATGGTGCCCTCTTGACACTTGTCCACAATCATTTTCATGCCAAGAAGTATACCAAAAAAATACTGCCCAACCTCGATAGCTTCTTCCGTTCAGATGTTAAGGGTGGGAAGGACTTTTTACGTCCTCACTGTATATCCATCTCTCCACATACTCTCCATCAACTGATTATCGTATTATTAATATTTGACGAATATTACGAGAATAACCTCTGCCGGACATCATGAGAGCGATATCTACTGGACATCATAAATATCACACCATGCCGATATCGCAGTTGTCACATCCCAAATGGTACATCGTCGCGACCTAACAAAAGTAATGTTTCAGTGTTACTTGAGAGTGACATCGCAGGGATGTAATATCACAGATGTGTTGGCTTACATCTTCGTATGACTGCCTGTAACTCATAATGTTCAATAATAAAACACATATATATTTTTACTACCGCAAAAACTCTGACACCAATTTTGTGATAAATATACGATGAATATCAGTACTTGTCGGCCTGAAAACTGCTAGATACAAATTTGAATATAATAATTCCCCAAATCACACCCATTAATTTATTTTAGCAGAAACCAGTGAAAAATCGCATGTCTCTTATTCTTATATTTCCATAAATTTTCATTTGTTTCAACTTATGCTTGGACGCCAGCTCCCTCCCAGCCCCTTACGACTGAGAGGAGTGAGATTCGAACTGGAGGTACCAAACCCATGTTGAGGCAAATCGGAACAATGGTCTGTGGGGTCCGATGACTAATGGACCTCCAATGAATAAACAAAAATTCATCATCACTGGCCCCAAAAATTAGTAGATATAAACCACTTTTGAATAGAAACAATCCCCAAATCACGAAAATTCACTCTTGTATTCTTATATTTTGAATCATGTGTGAGAGATGAATTCAAAAACACATATGAATGATATATATTGCCTGAAATCCGAAATTTCTTTTCTTCACTACGCCGATACACTGTGAGGAATTATATGAATTCCTCCATTTACAGAAACATTTATCATCGGCAACATCGCTTTTTAGCTTTTTATCCTTATGTGTATGACGCCTCAGAACGGCGTCGTAATCGCACGGATAATAGGCTACACGCGATCGCCGAATGTCACGTCATAGAATCTGATTTGCGCGCGGTAAATTCAAACATTGAAGAATACCTTGTGTATAAATGAAGGGATTTGTTCAGATTCTGTTGGTACCATAAAAATTGGTCGCACAATGTACAATTTTACAATTCGATCGCCCA
Source organism: Zygogramma bicolorata (assembly GCA_032362365.1). Classification (NCBI taxonomy): domain Eukaryota; kingdom Metazoa; phylum Arthropoda; class Insecta; order Coleoptera; family Chrysomelidae; genus Zygogramma; species Zygogramma bicolorata. The sequence continues at coordinate 1,163,633 of JAVJAQ010006011.1, read as the reverse complement.
ACACTAAATTTTGAAGTAATAAAATGAAATTTATCAGTGAACAAGTTTGACCATTCAGATACAAAATTTTTATTTTAGTACTCCAAAATGTACCACTTTTCGCACTACAAAAACAAAATCTGAACAAACCCTTTCATTTCTGCACAAATTAATCTTCAATATTTGAATTTCTCGCGCGCAAATTCTTTGACGAGGCATTCGGTAATCGTGTTGTCTATTATCTGTGTCGTAATTGTAGAGTTTAGCGGTTTAGAACTTCCAAATCTGAATGAAATTATTGTTGGCGAAGTAAATTATGAAAAAATAACATAACCTTCCCTCTGTTTTTTGTCTGTTCAATTCGATTATGACAAGTTGAAGTTAATTTATGAAGTACAATTTTTAATATGAAGGCCGGTTCATGCAACGTTCGTTAAAATTACATTAACATTAAATTACCTATCATTGGCAGAAGCTGAACACCCACTTCAGAGTGGAAATGTTCATGCAACACAGAGCATTACATTTACCTACATTAAGTTGCTTAGGAAACAGCAAATCAGCATGTGTAGTGACCATTGACGTAATATAACATGGACTGGGTGTCGCTTAACCCTCAAATACAAGTTCTTGCGGCCCGAACCAACTAAGGGCATCTGCGTCATAGGCTGAATTCAGACAGATCCGAAATCCTATCGTACGACGATCCGACAGCTTTCTGATTGGTCTAAATTTAAATTTTCATCCAGCGGGAAGAATCCATCCGAAAGTTTGAACTTTTTCCGATGTCGGGTGAAGAAAATGGATTCTGTCAAATGCAATGCCCACTACTAATGATGTTCTGATTGGTGCATTATTTTCGGCGGGAATCATCTGATTTAAATGTTGTTCTGCTGTACGATGTCGGATAGAGTTGAAATATATTTAACTTTGTCCGATAAATTCACCCACGGAACACAAAGGACACATATATTCTGACAGGAACCTGACGTTGTAGCGGTGGTTTGTAGTGAATGTTAGTCGGGGACTACCGAATACCCTAGTAATCAGTAGACTCTACAAAGTGGTGAAAACCAATTGAATTTTATAAAAATTTAGATACATCGCAGATTTTAAACTGGCTTGACAATAATTTTTTTCATTTCAAAATGAAGAAAAAGACGATTCTGAAAGAGGAAAACAAATGATTTTCAATTTATTGCCGAATACACAACTCCCACCTTCACGCAAAACATATCTGTTTGAGGAGTCTGTGGAAACTTTTCTCAAATATTGCTCAACGTTGTAGTAGCTATAGGGGGGCGAGTAGGGAGATTTTCTCATTTTGAAATCACTTAAGAGCTATGTGACCTCAAATTATAACATATTAGAATGAAAACTGCACCTCTTCATTATAAATATTCGTTGTTTTCGTACCAATCAATGTTAGCAGATAAACTTCATAGTATCAGTATGAATCATCAAATATATTTACATAGTTATATAAGATGTTTAGGATCTTCTTTGTATTCAAGTCATGTCTGTTATGGATACAATAATAATTTACTTTTCTTCAAGTTTTTACACTGAAGCCTGATATGGCATCATTCTCTGGGCTGGTAGTATTCTGAACGAAATAAAAAATACAGTTTGTACCTATGATAAGAATGTATTTTCATTTTCACATCCACATTACTTCGAAAAATTCAAGAAGTAGGTACTTATAATTTATGCACTGGAAATGCTATGGATTCCACCTATCCCTATGTCTCATAGAGGGGCACTTTATTATTGAATCAAAGTGTTTCAATTATTCAAATGCAGCTGTTGATCAACAACTCATACAAAAATTCTGTGATATTGAGCCATATAATATTACTTCAGCACTAATTTAAACGTTTCAAAAGATACTATTTTTCTTTATAGTTTGTATCAAACTATTTCTTGAGTAGCTTGTACATTGTTATTATTTAACTAATCATTACGCGGCAGGGGATGAAATGAATTGTGCCCGCAAATAACTACCGAATTCAGCAAGGATTATTTTAACCAGGGCAAACGCATACTGTGTTGAGACTTTAAAAGATACACAATGATCAACATAGAACAATTCAGTATCAAAATCAGCTCAGTAAAATAATTGTAAAACTAAAATAATTGTAAATTAAATAATTGTAAAGTCATTTTGCCACTCCTGATAACATTCCATGTTGCAAACTCTGATAGTTGGACGAAATTTTCATTTTCGCAATCCTCAAATATGTCTAGTACATTCCTATACAGTACTCGAGATGTTTTCGTACTATCTCCTTATTGGATATAATCGCCCTTCCAAGTACTGTTTGCGAAATAGGTATTCCCTTCTAATGCGAATGATACACACTGCAGCACTTATCTGTATTAAAAATGAACGATAAATTATTGTGAGCACCTTGGGCATATCTCGTTTAATTATCATTGTCAAGTTATGAGCCCGCCACCCTCCGATGGAATCATCCTCACTGTACCCTTGGTATCTTATCTGAAAACACTTGTTCACACAAAAAAATATTTCATCACTGCCATTGCAAATTTTCACTCTTCCACCAAGCCAATCTTTGTTGTCGCAGTACTAGTTGAGGACACATGTTTTAACAGATGAATGGTTTCATTATGATATTTTGCACCCCTTCTCTTTTATTTGTTTCCTTACCAAAGGAAAGGATGCATATTATTAGATGGAGCACATTTGCAACGATCCTCTCGAACATCGAAAAAAATAATCAACAATAAAAATTTTAGGTTAAGTTTTGTTTGTTTCATGGCGAAGCGAAAGGCGAAACTTTGCCAATGAAATACTGCGAATATGTTCCGTGATCACACAGAACCATAAATCCCGGAATTTCGTATCCGAGTAACAATCGGGTCTATATGAATCGCCCATTTTGTCCGATGATACGAGTACGATTCGGACGTCGGATATCGGATCTGTCTGAATTCACCTATCGTCATCGTCATAATGTGTTACGTCATCAGTAATATGTGTTGCATACTTAGATTCTGTAGGTAATCAGTTCTTTTCTGGTATCCTATTGATTCTTAAATATTTACTAGATTATTGAAAAATATTCAAGAATGGGACCAAATGAAATTATGGTGCATATTGAAAATTTTCAATAGTCAATATTTTCGGGTATTGAATAATATATTTCAATAAACCACTAGGTACCTACAAGAAATATCAGTGGTGCCTCATTATTTTCTTCTATAACAGTTATTTTCAATAACCAATATTTAGTGTTATTCAAGATTCACTAGAATAGATATGATTCGTATAAGTATTCCTTGTTCCTCATATATAGATTTTTATCGATATTGGTCATTTTTTCACGACCTTCACTGTAATGAAATGTTCAATTCATATAGTTTTCAGTATGTGATTTGAAAATGTTTTTTTTTTATTATAAATATATCATGCATTGAAAAATCCACTCTTATGATTTCGACTCTAAAAAAATCCTATGTTTTCATTCAATGACCATAGCAATTTTCCATTCACTTCAACTGAAGCAATAGATTATTCAAAAATTGGCATTGAAAAAATGTGGACATCATTGTTGTCTTAGGTATAAGATTTGACATTCCTTCAAGAAGTATTATATCTCACATTGAGAATAAATGGGTGAAAAGGGCTTTAAAAAATCTCAAACACAAATCAACAGATCAACAACTCCCTCACTGTAAAACGGATTTTTGGCTATGCAAATATGCAACATGTGATACATTGTGACGTCACTCGTAAGTGGTGACGCAGTTGCCCTTAGTTTAATATGTTCATGCCGTTTTAGGCGTGGGGATCAATCCTCTCACTCTGATGCCCAGTCCATACTATTAGGTCAATGGTAGTGACATGTCATTTGACAGTTTCAGGTTATGGGATGTTTATTTCTGTTTATATCTACAGTCACCGTATAGAAGTATTACTTATACGGTGCTACAGTATTCAACAATATTATGAATCAAAAGAAATACGAAAATCTCAATTATCGGGCCTATCGAACAGCCATGCTATTACAGTTGGCCGTTGGCCCGTTGCCAATGTTGCCATCGAGAATCGTTCCCAGTCTCTTGCACATATAGCTGCAACCTCAAAAGCCGACATATCGACTTAAAAGTCGAAGTTTCGAGATAATTTTAAAAAATATTTGGAAAAGGTTTGGCTCTTCTGCGCTTCCGTACGTCGTCGTAGCCTGAATTCCATATTTTCTTGAAAACTTATACATAATGCCAGAGGATGGCAATCAGTTCAATAACGGAAGCGGCATTTTTTTGTCAATGTCGTGGACCACTTATGTTCTGGAGATTATTTTAATGCCTGAACTTTCATTTCCTTCAGAAACTCTTATCGTCAACTCTATTTTGAAGCTTCATTATATTCCTTCCAACATTTCAGTCAAACTGACAGATAGAACTGTGTACCTACTTTTCCCTTCAGAATTGGAAACTTTCTCGTGCATTGTCAAGTAAGCGGAAACATCGCTATTATATTGTAGATGGCGCAACAAAAATGCTTCAAATCCTTTTAACACAGCCATTGACTAACTCTAACTCTATATTTCTATAAACAAATGCTGTGGTGGGACTCTGATGAATAGAAATGTATCATAGAATCGAAAAATGACGTCAAAATCGAAATTTTGCTACTGTGATTCCTATTCTAGAAATGCTCTATTTATCAGAGTAGGTGGATGAATATTTTCGTATCGAAGTGTTTCTAGGATAGGAATCAGAGTGCCGAGATTTCGATGCTGGCGTCATTTTTTGATTCTATGAGACATTTCTATTCATTAGTGCACAATAACCGAAAGTGAAGATCAGCTTGTAACAAAGCCTCTTAAATTTTGAATTCATATAGTTCTTGTAAGGAATGAAGTGATAGTTCATCCATGATAGGTACTAATGTTTGAGTAAAACTTTGTATTTTTGTTAAAATATGTCAACTTTGCAGAATTTTATTGTTCATTTCCAAAGACTTGTTATTTTCACCTTTTTGTGTTGATGTATTTGTACTGCCATGATTTTTAATTCAGTCAAGTTATATTCCATAACAAAAGAGCTGTTACGATTCGCCTGAAAACAAAGTCTTTATAATCATAAGTACAGAGTAACTTTGTAGACATGATGGAGGACAACAGCATTGATTTTCAATGCGTTGTACGATTTTGTACAAAAAACATGTCTTTGCTTGTAAATTGATCAATTGAAATAAATCTATAGAATGAGGATGATTTACAAGTAGGGCCTTTAGCAAAGACTCATATCCACTGGTACTTTTAAGAGAAGTCCAGACTGAAGAGTAGAAAATCATGGACAAGCAATATGCAAACTCATGTCAGAATTTCATTTTGAAAATAAATTTTCAAGACATTTTATTTACGGGTTTCACCTTGTGTAACAAGTATAGCCACCATTATTCAACATAACTTAATTTTGATATTTTTCAAATAACTAACAATAACCGACAAGAATCAATATTTTACAATCAGGATAGCACTCAAAAAACATTTAATAATGAAAACTGGGAAATTAAAAACAATTAACGTCCAAGATAAATTCGCCCAAATCAGTAGCCATTAAAATTTTTCAAATGACAACTAGCTGCTTCACTGATGGGTTGCGTTAAGGTGGCTATATACTGGTGTGTAGAGATGAGCGATATTTCACGAACTGTGATTTTTTCACTGATATCTAAAAGTCACATATAACGATCGTTCCTCTTTTTGCAAATAAAGAGTGATACGTGATTTACGTGAACGTGATTTTCTTATCCGTTCCCGTTGCGTATTATATATTATATCAATATCGGATAAGCTGTACATAATAATTATAGACACGGTATGCGATTGGATACACTCTCTCGAATATCTCTAGTCACAGAACACCCTATCTACACAGAAGCGCAACTAAAGCGTTCCGACCGAATCGAAAGCTTGGCTTGTATATTGTCAACCTCACATTTGTGTTGTTAGGGTGTTATAAAATTTTCGAACAATTATCAATGTCCTTGGATTATTACTACTGATAAATTTTATTAATATCGGATGAAAGCATGATCAGAGTAGTTTTAAACGTTCGTTCCTGCAAAATTCAGTTGATTACTCTAAAACTATTTGAACATCAAATAGCTGCCTACACCACTTTTCTATCTACTTATTTTTAAAGGTGCAAAAAACAGTAAGCCTATTCACTGAAATTATTTTGGTAATTATCCAAATTCTCCGTTTATATTTGTTGAGAATAAGGAAATGTAGATTACTGATCAACGAAGCATTTAGACGAATTTGATAGGGGAAATGTAAGTTCTAAATTATTAAGACCTTCCTAGGGTCGTATCTTCAAATGGAATTAAAACTGCCCCAATTTCAGTTCAGAAGCAGAAATGCTCAGTCTACAAAGTTTACAAAAGGTGTTTACAGTTTGAATTTACCGCCAAGAAATGACATTATACAAGCCAAGCTTTAAATCAAGGTTACGAAAAATCGACCCAAAAGATCAAAGGGACCGCCTTCAAGTTGCGCTTCTGTGTAGATAGGGTGTTCTGTGCTCTAGTCTCCACCCACCGCACTGATCACGTGATCAGTTATCTAGAGATGAGCTATATCGTGATTTTTGAATCACACTGATATTTATATTTGTTACTGTGATTTCTTGATATCGGTACGGCAGCACTGGGTAACGTTATTAACTTCGGTAACTGAAGTACAGCTTATTCATCAATCTTATACGTTATAACGTTATTAGTTCTGTGCCAAAATGGATTGGATAAGCTGTACATAAATTATATTCAGATCAACATGATCCAAATTACGAGAAAAAGTGTCAGGATTAGAATTCTCAAAGGAGATGATTTAAAATTTGGTGAAGAAACATTCAGCTTAGGCTGAATAATTAGTGATTAGGAATGAATAGTAAAATATTTATTGGTATTTGATTACGATTTCCGGAATGCCGGAAACTATGCAAAAACCCAATTATTACATTGTTTGGCTAAGAGCCGATTATATTCCCAATTAGGTCTATTCTGTGGTGACTGGTGACCTATTGTTTCTTGAAAATTATTAGATTATTGAAAAATATTCAAGAATAAGACTAAGACCAATAATGCAATTATGGTACAATTCAAAATTTTTTCAATAGACATTATTTCTCGAAGATATTTCAGAAATATTTATGTTGCATATTCATATTCTTCCATAACAGTTGTCGATTATTTCCTATCAATCCACGGTAATTTCGCAGCGATGAAAATGTTCACAAATGGAATAATTAGTGGTAATAACTCACAAAATGGCAGCACTGGTTAACGGCTAACAGTAATGTCATGTATGGTAGCGACTTCAACTCAATTTCATGAAAACCCGTAAACGTTATATTTCATAACGACGAAATATCGTCCAGGAGACAACTTTTCATCCTTCTTGAAAGCGGGGCGTTTGGGCGTGTCATGCGCACTAAGCATGTATATTCTTCTGAATTTGAATTCAGACATAAGTAGGAGGCCAAATATATTTTTCAAAATGATATGATTAAAATTATGTTAAATTATGATAATGATATATGATTATAATAACGATGAAAGAGAAGGACCAGGAAACAAATAACACTAAAATGGAAATTATTGACGCGAAATCATTATCAAAATAAAACATGACGTGTTTGACGTAATACATCACACTCCGTATCGTTCATAAAGTCAGAGTGTACTTTGGGTGTGACGTCATGGGAATCGACGCTGTCGCCCGGGCTTTCGCTCTGGGTATCTAAACGTACCCCTGCCGTAAAGTTCGTACGTTTGAACTTCGTAAATTTTGCGGTGGAAACGAAAATTTTCAAGCTCGAGCAGCAATTGCGACCTACAATAACGGCAGCTTAAAGCTTAATACTCACTCAGGCGAAATTCGCGTTTTTTTGACATAATGTGTCAAATCCATATTTAAAAATATTCGCGGCGGGAAATTTTTACTTTTCTGCGATTTTTACAAGTATCGTTTGTCATAATTGAAGGGAAATAATATAACCTACAATTTTTATTATTAGTTGTTGGAATTGTTAGTGTTCGTGCAATTTTTATGGAAAAAAAATAATTATGGATGCTCGTCATTACAACAATTATTTACAAAGATATTATTATTTAATGCTTTGTATTCATATCTATAATAATGACAGATGACAGAAATTCGCAAAATAGTTAAAATCATTTAAACTTTTTTGCGATTTATCCGCACTTTCGCATAGGAAAGTTTCGCATTTGTGAGTATGGATGAAATACGCGAATGTGCGGTAACAATCTGGATTTGACACATTATGTCAAAAATCCGCGAATTTCGCCTGAGTGAGTATTAAGCTTAAAGCTTGAAATCAAGTGGCGGCCGATAGACAAGCTGACGTTGCACTGCCATCTGTGACGCAATACGACACCCGAATGTTATAGAGGCGCTCTTGCGGCTGTGTCCCCGGAGCTTATAGAAATAGAAAAGCCCAGGTATCACGATCTTTCCAATCTATAAGTTGTTATTTGTGTCGAGGTGGAGAACATTCAACGTTCGTAGACAAAGCCGAAATGATTCTTCGGTTGTATTCGTAATAGGTGTTCATAGTCATAGTCATAGTCATTTATTTTCACCCTTTAACATACAAGGTACATGGGTACGTCATACAAGAAATATTACATTGACTCAATATAAACAAATAAAACAAAAGTGAGTCAGTTTGTAAAAACATGAATTAAAGCCTATAAGGAAAACATGACAAACAATTTAAAATATTTTTGAAAGAATTTACGTCACAAAGAAATATATTTTAAGTACAGAATGCGATATGTATACTCGAGCAAATCATGTTTTCATGAAATCTTTCACACTATAAAATCCTTCTGCCACCAAGTACCGCTTTACTCCATTTTTAAAAGCCTCGTAAGTTCTCAATATAAGCACAGAACACTCAACAGTCAGAAAGAGAACAGTTCCTATCAGTTGAAATTCGCGCATCAGTTGGCGCCGGTATTCACGGGGATCAAATTGAAATGTTGTCGATGGTATTGAGCTAGCCGGCTGCTAGTGTCGATGTTGTGATGTTGTGCAAATTGAACTGGAATCAAGGAAAAAAGCTGCGGTGGTTAACTTTTTGCCAAAGGAGAAAACGCGTGGTGGATGTATATGTGCTGTATACGAACTGTTAAGATTATTATTATAAAAATAAATAACTATTTTTTTTTGTTTTTCTTCGGATTCAAAGTCGTTCTCGATTGAGCTTTGGTTCATAAACGGTTGACATAAAAATGACCATATTTTTGACAGCGACACACTGAGAGAAATGCTCCAAATAAACTGGTGTATCTAACACAATTTTAATTGTGGCTATCAAATGTTTAATTCCCACCTTCAAATCTCATTCTTCGCTACAATTAAAAAAAAAATCTTGACACTTGAGTAATTGCAGTTATTGAAGTTCAAATGCCACAATCAATGTGTACATTTACCCCAAGAAACTGTTTGATTGTCACAGGTTGACACTATAATTGACACTGAGTTTATTTATCAGAGATGGGTTGAGGGTTTATGACAATACATATACAATTTACTATGAGATAAGGAAGTAATTGTGACAATGAACATTATTTAATAATCATGGTGGGGGTATGCTATTTCCCGCCCCAAATGAATGCGCGTGCCGCGTCTGCGATTCCGTGTCGAGTTTTTGAGGTGATCAGTGCTCAGTTCAGTTTCAGTTGGTTGCGAGTCATGGTCAGGTCGTGGTTAGGTTACTTCATTATAATATATGTGCAGTTGTGTGCATGTGTACACTGCATTTACTGTATCTCCTATATCAGTATCAGTGGACACCCTGGACTATTATATGCAATGGAATACCAGAAAGTGTTAAAAGAATGGGGGCTTTCCGCCTTCGCAGATAAATTCGAAGGTAAGAGGCTTTGCTTTTCCTCCCGCCATTAGCGATTCGGAATCCAATTCAAAGTAGTCGCATAAACATGTATTGATAGTAGTCGGCATGCCTAAATTTTCCAGTTCACAACTGTGCAACTGCTTTGAACTCTAACCTACAATCCAATAACTTACATGTGCCGGTTAATAATATTCAGTCGCATATTATGTACCTATACTCTTCACACCGGAAAACTGCTGCATAAATCCGGTATTTTATGTTTTAGAATTATAGTTAAGGTATAATGGATTCCTGAACTAATTCTTTTTTTTTCCCTAAACATAGTCGGTACGTCGAATCAATTCAGGGGCGTACCCCTGAAAATTGAAAAATATAATTTGAAATTCAACTAATTGAGATGAAGCTTATGTAAATACCTTTTTTGTCTAAATGAACGATAAGATTCTCAATCTCATTTGAAAAACTTACAGATACTTACTTCTTAGTAGTATATTCTCTAGTACCTATTGAAGGTACCTGAATTATTTTGATGTCAACTATACCTATCCTACTTATATCTGAAAGCAAAAACTGAAACCTTTTAGAAAGCAACACTTTGAAATATTCTTGGAAAAAAATTCATGAAAATTGGCATTTTTGTGGGGAAAAAATGAAAAAAGATAGAATAAGATGTAAGGACGACCTATAGTACTGAAAACCTCTCTGTTCATATTTGGACTGCTATAACTCTCGAACCCAAGAAATTAAATAATTTAAAATCTTGGGTCCCTTGTTAGAGCTGGTTATTATTTTTCCATTGAAATTAATGATTATTTAATTGTTCCCATTGACTTTGCAATTGATAGATTGGCACTCATGGATAATTTAGGACAAAATAAGGTGCATGAGTCAGTTTTATGTTCCTCCTAACTCTCTCCAAACGTTTGAATGGATTAGCTTCCACAACTTCTTTCAAAATGTACCCTCTTTCACTAATATAATCCCTGAGTATTGAGTGAAAAAGTCAGCCACTCTATCAGATGTGTGATCAATGGTTGTACCATTCATTGTTTTTATTCGTAGATGAAGGAATCAACGATGAGAGCTTTGATCTTCTTGACGAAGATACCATCAATCAAATTTTCAAGCGGGCAGGTCCCAAACTGATATTTAAAAAAAAATACTTCGAATATAAATATGGGAAGAACCTGACTTCACCCATCAATATTACGCCAACTCGAGTAAGTGTTTATCTTATAGTCATGAAGTCAGTTAATAAACCACACTTTTTTTGGAAAATGTTTATAGTTATCGGGCTCCACCCTTGAAAATAAAAATTTTAAAATTTTGGTGAAACTTTTCGGTCTCCTGGACAAAAAACTCCAATTAAATTTTTGGCGCTCTCAACTAGTTTCGGAGATATGGCCCCCCAAAGGCAGAAAAAACAGGGTTGTTTGTTTTTAAGCCAATTCCTCCTTTCTATCAGTAGAATATACACATTCTTTTTAACCAATTCCACCTTCATCACACGTCAACCCAATTAGAAGCATATTACACTAAAAGACTCTAAAATGTAAATCCTGATAAAAAATTGATGTTAACAAAACGAGCGCTATATATATTTCCCCTTTTTTATATAAAAAACAAGTGTATCGATTTGAATTACAATTTAAAAAAAGTCAAAGTGTGGATTATGGACAGACCATTATTATTTTTGAAGGTGATATTGATGAGCCAATTACATTTGAACATACCTAAGTTTGCAAGTATCTTCATTTCACTTGGTTCATTTCAATTGTGAGGCCTGATTGTTTAAGTATTGAATAATATTTTGCACAGTTTTGATTCGTTGAAATTAAAAAAAATCTGAAAATTTAAATTTCCAGGAACTGACAGACGACACTGAGAGTCTATCATCTTGTGGATCGAAATCTTCATACACCTGTTCAGATGATGGTTGGATGTCACAGAGTTTTATTGAAAAAGATTTGACACATCTCTTCAACAAGCCCCCTACGACTGAGCCCTCAGAATATGTTTTTAAAGTTCCATCACTGAACCCATCAGATGTTATTATCCCAACAAAGAAACCAAAAATTTCTAGTGTTTTTGGAGATGTATGTATAACTTATTCGGTTGTTTTTTTTACTGGTAATGATGATTTTATAATATATTGAGTAGAGGTTGCGGGTTAATCAAGCGATTACCTTCAGAATACTCTAAAAACATGATAACATTCTTGAAATGTTTTTGTGGAAACCACCTAATACTTTTGTTCAAAACATTCCCATAATGAATACAGAAAAAGTTTATGTTATTATTTTGATGTACTTTTTGTTACAAAATATGTACACCATCACTTTGAAATTTTGGAATCTATGCGATTTCTGTCTGAAGATTTTGAGCCTATAAAGAGCAAAGTTGCATGCAACCTTATCTGGCATATCATTTAAAAAAAATGTTTTGCAATATGGAAACGGTGTCCCCTATAGATAGAAGAACTGCCATTAATGGTGTTCGTGGCTTGCAGATGTTTGATGTTAATAAGGTAGAAATTGTGATCATTTGGAAATAATATAAATGCAGAAAAAAGTTTAGAGGTTGTCTCCACATAAAACTTTCGTACAACACTAAAGAATAAATTCAGTAAAATAATTTTTTATTGTAGAGTTTGGAAAACATTTTGAATCAATCAACAGAAGGAAGATTAATTCTCATGGCTAAAAATAAATTAGGTAATGACCAAAGACAAAAAATGTCAAAAATCGTCGTTAATGAATTGTTGAGTTCCAACAAAAATGTTCTAGAGTAAGTGATAATTTCTAAATTTTAGTATGTATTTAAAATTTGTATTGAACTGTTCTAGGATCTCAAGAGAAAAATTCTTGAAAGCAGCTGAAGAAATAATAAATTTGTTTCCTAGAGAGCAAACTGAAACCTACTATGTCCCGTTCAGCTCTGGGAAATCTGGCTTGAGACAACCAGCTAGGGGAAAACTCTGGTCTAGATATCTGAATGTAAAAGCAGCTATGAGGGTTGCTAACCAGCAAAACTTAGCCGTTGATTCAAAGGGAAGCGATCATGATGAAGTGGAAATCACTACTGAAGTGAAAAACCAACTTACATTTCTGAGCTCTGCAATAGAGCCTTTTCCTAAAATCCATAATGCATGGGAAAATACTCATTCCCAGAGGAAATTATTATATGCTAAAGCTAGCATTGAAAAAATATTTGAAGAATTCCCTTGCTTGAAACAGCAAATCGGGATAGATCTGGTAGGTTTAATTTAATTCTTGTTTCATACATATATACTTAATTTACCAACAAATTTCATAAATGGATTTTTTTTATCCTGAAAATACCAACCAAGCAAAGTAGGTTGGCATCTTCAGAAAGTTATTCACCTTATTCTCTTCATGAGATGACTGTTTCTTTGATTTTGCATCAAATTTGAGTGATTTCATCTTGGTGTTTAAACCATTTGATTGATTCTTATATTTTTCCAGCTGGAATCTGATTTCAATATTGAGCACGAAGAAAAAATAGATATAATTTATCAAGAATGGCCCAAAATATCGATGGCAGTGCTGAAGGAAGCCAGGGAAAGAAATATTCAAGCAGCGAAAGAAACCGATCTAGGTATGTATTTTACATATTTATTATATGCTTTTCTCAGTGATTTAGTATTCACATATTCTAATATCAAAATATATTCTTTAGATGGTACCCTGCAGGCTTTGCTGGTTCTTCCATTTTTATTTTCCCCAATAAATTTGAAAAATCCAAAAAATAAAAACTGTTGGAGACCTACCAGAAATGAAGTGCAGGAGAGTTTTTTCTTCCATGTACAGGTGACTCATGTTTTCCTAATCTTATTATTTTATTTATTATTGCACATTCACCAAATAGTAGCTAGTAGTAGTAACACAATGAAAGTGTTTTATCGAATTATCGTTGTTGAAATGAGTGAATGTGGTTGACAATATTTCCTGTAGAATTTTGTTGATTCAGATTTCCAAATGACAGAATGAATTTGAATGAGGAAAAATTATAAAGATATCTTAACTAATGAAAATAGAAAAAAACATAATTGTCTTCATTGTCTGATGATGATTTCAGATATAAGTAATTGAAAAGTGAGTCCTCTTCATGTGATCATCTGAAGAATAATGACAGAAATAAAAGGAATGTGTTTGAGGTTAATATTTGACCTAATTATATATATTTTACTTGAGGTGTTGTTTTCTGAAAGAGATCAAACGGGTTCAGTATTTTTGAGTGTAGAATTTAAACTTTTTTTTTATTATATTTTGATAATGTACGTTTCAACAAACTACATTTTTTACTTGATGTAGTAAGAAAAAAAGAATTATTATGGAATTTTATACAAGTGGAGAGACAGGCTTTTGACTTTATATGCCGATAAGTAAGTTGATGATGAATTTAATAGTATTTAAAGTATTGATTTTGTGTCAACAACTCATTTGCTTGTCTCCTAAACTCCAGATTCAAAGTTATAAATTTGGTAGTACACTTGTTGTATTGTAAAAGATGGCTGAGAGACCAACACAGTAAGTGAATTATCAGGTTTCTTCCATAGTTTTTTGCAGTTTTGAGAACTGTAGTTTACGCCTTCTCCAATTGCATACATATTCCATACAAATCAGCAGTACAATTTTTAAGAAAGATGTATGAGGATTAGAGAAATAGAAGGTTCAATAGCACTTTTTGATCTCTGCCCTATATGGTAATTGTTTCATAATGAATATATCTTTTCTTTTCAGAACTATAGTGACCTGACAGAAATGATTGAACGGAGAAAGGCAAAATTGGACCAGTTCAAAGTTCCATTACAGCCGTTTGGTGTGGCCATTGGACCTCTAAATAATATTGAACACTTTTATATTTTTGTGTTACAACATAAGTACACATGTGACTCTGCCATTAGATGCTTGGAATTATTATTCAAAGCAATCCATGCTTTGAATTTAGAATATCCAGCAGAGTCTAAACACATCTGGTATTTCATTGAAGAAATGGTCTTCAAAATGCCAGTGACAGGAAAACACAGTAGCACAGCCAGTGTCATTACGGACATCAAATTCCACTTGGCTAATGATGCAGAAAACACAAAGTAAAAGTCTTTACTTATAATTTGAAATTCTCATGTTTTTTTCAGTTCAATCTGTTTTAATAAGTAAGAAAAGAAATGCCTACTTGTAGTGAATGTTCAATTGTCATTCATGACTATAAGAATTTTTTCTGTCATCTCAAGACGTTGCATAATTATAATGAGAATTCATTTTATAAATGCTGCGAAAAAAATTGTTATCGCAACTTCCCTTCATCAAATTCATTCAAAAAACATTTGAAATTAGTGCATAGTACAGTAGAATGTTCTTTGGAATGCGACAGGAGCGAAAATTCTGATGCTAATTCATATACTCCTCAAGTTACAGATGTACATATACACCCCAATACTGAAAAATGTAAAAATCCAGTTTTAGATCAAGAGGCACAAAAAGTTGTAGAAAATAATATCAGAGATTTGAAAGATTTTTCTGAATCACTTGAATCTGACTTTTTTTCTTTCACTTGTAAACTGTATGCTGATAATACTTTAAATAGAAAACAAGTGCAAATTGTTACTAGAGGTGTTCAAGATTTGTTTTTAAAGCCATTGACTGTTATAGAAGATAAATTGATGAAATTATTTGATGAATATAATATTCTGGAATCTGACAAATCCTACATTCATGCCCATTTCTCAGAATTGAAGGAATCATTCACTAACTTGGATACTGAATATAAAAGACTTAAAAATCTTGGCAAATCTAATTTATATATCGAACCAATTGAATATATTATTGGTCAAAGATTCGATACCATCAAAGATGGAATTGGGTTACCCAAAAATTATTCTTGTCAAATGATACCACTCAGAAAAGTTTTGAAAGTTTTCTTAGAGCTACCCAATGTATTTCGTGAAACTTTAGAGTATGTCAATCAACTTAAACAAACAAAATATTTCTCTAATATCATTCAGAGCAAGATGTGGAATAATATATTGAAAACTTCAAAGTATAATAAGGAAGATGTTGTGTTTCCATTGTTCATTTATTTCGATGAATATGAAAGTGGGAATCCATTAGGTTCCCACTCAGGTATTCATAAAATTGGGGCAGTCTACTCCTCTATTCCCTGTATTCCAGAGAAATATCGTTCATCTTTAGATAATATATTCCTAAGCATGCTGTTCCATGGTGCAGATCTCAAAGAATTCGGAATGAATGTGACATTCTGTAAATTAATCGATGAGTTGATATTTTTGTCACAAGAAGGGATATTGGTTCAGGTTGAAAATAATCAATCAATAAGAGTTTATTTTTGTCTCGCTCAGTTGTTGGGAGATAATTTAGGGTTGAACATGATCATGGGATATACGGAAAGTTTTAATGCAAACTACTTCTGTAGATTTTGCAAATGTCACCGCAGAGAAACTCAAACAGATGTTCATCAAAAAAATCATAAAATGAGAAATGAACTGGACTATCAAAATGATCTTGATAATATCAATGACGTATCACTGACAGGAATTAAAGAAAATAGTGTTTGGAATAAAATACAATCATTTCATGTAACCGACAATTATGCTGTAGATATTGCCCATGACATTTTTGAAGGGGTTGCTTTATTTGATATGGCACAATTATTTTACCAATTTGTATGCATTGATAAATTTTTCACAATTGAAATATTGAACAATAGGCTGAAATACTTTGACTATGGGAAGCAAAATATCAATAAGCCTCCTCTGATAACTTTAGACAACTTAAAAAAAAGGAAAATTAGTATGTCGGCTTCAGAAATGAAGGTTTTGGTTTTATTCAGTGGTTTGATATTTGGCGATTTGATTCCGGTAAATAATGAATTTTGGGAAGTATATATTTTTCTTAGAAAAATGTTGAATGTAATACTCTCATCAACAGTTACTGATTATAAGTGTGAAATTTTAACATATTTCATTGAAAAACATCACAGTTTATTTCAGACATTATTTTCTGTTAATTTAAAACCCAAGCATCATTTTTTAGTACATTATCCTGAAATAATGAGAAAAGTGGGTCCAGTCAAACATTTTTCCACATTGCGCTTCGAATCGAAACATAGGGAGTCCAAAATTGCAGCAAATGTGGTATCATCACGTGTTAATATTACAAAAACATTAGCTATCAAACACCAGTTGAAGCTTTGCAATAGGTTCATAACCAAGAATGGCTTTGAGAATTCAACTTTAACACATGAAAAATCTTCAGTCGCACAAAGTATATACGATATTATACCTCCCATAAAAGATATATGCACTTCCTCTATACTTGAAAAAATTGAAAAGGTTTTTGTTTTAAAGAAAATTTCCATTGGGAATGATATTTTTGAATGCAATGATGTAATCATAACTGAGAATATAGATCTGCCAGTCTTTGGTGTGGTGAAATTCATATTAATTAATTCTGAAAATGAAATATGTTTCATTTTCGAAGAAATGGTAACAAAATCAATGAATAGACATTTGTTCGCTTATGAGGTTGAGTCAAGTAACAGAAAGAAATGTATTTTACATTCTGATATTCAGTACGCAAGACATTTGAAGATTGTTCGTCATTCAGATGGCAAACAGTATATAACATATTTTCCAAATTAGCATCTAACAAACCCCAAGAGTTTTCTCACATATAAAATGACAATTTTGAATAGGCAATGTCCATTCCAAAGTGTTATTCAAATTTAAAGAGGCACTTCTGTTCTAACTTATCCTTAGGTATTAAGTTTGTATTCATCCCTGATACAGATGATCGAAAACTGTTTTGTATTAATGTTCATCACAGTTGATTTATCTTTCACATAATAAATTATCAGAAGATTGATATTTATTCTATAGTTTAAGTTAGTTTGTTTATCTGACTAATGTGATACTATAGAAATGGAAGTAATAAATCATTCAGTTAGTTCTTTTATAGTTTCATTACTTTTATAAGTAATTTCATCCTTCTAATAAGAGTATCTAAGAGATTATTATTTCGTTCGTGCTTGAAAACAAAATTATGGAAATATAGAATATATTTATTTATAATCCATGATTACAAAAAGTTTAACAAGAATTGATATATATATATATATGACAGGAATCCCGTTTAAGGGAGGACCTGGTCTACGGACGTCATACTATGTAGAAATACATCAATATCACTTAACCATGAAATAAATTGAAAAAAATACATAGAGATGCTGAAATGTCGAATAATGATTAACAACTGATCACAAATAATATAAAACGTATTATGAGTATACACATTAGACATATCTGAAGAAAATAGTATCCAGCTTACACACAAGTATATAGATACACATATAAATATATGAACATCAGACATAAACATTACATATTAAAAGTTAAAAGAGTAAAATGTGTTACGGGATTAGTTAAAATGTAAAATATAAACACAATATATGCACGCTAGATTGAGTTTGGTAAAGGAGGGATATATGTTGGATTATTTCCAGACAATCTGTAAACTCAGAAAACATCAAAATCGAACCCAGGAACAATAGAGTACCCGAGATAGTACCTGAAAAGGGAGCTCGGATTATTTCGATAATTTTAATCGGTTAAAAGGTCTATATAGTGCATTTTTTAATCTCTCTGTAAAACTCTAAAAGCAGTCTAGCCTTCAAATTTTCCGTCGTTAAATCACATTGAGGGAAATAATCACTGTAAAAATTATATTAAAACCATTATACCATAAAATGTGTTTTCACGTTCTAAATAATTGTGCGATGAAACTGAAAAGAGAAAAATAAGACATCCATTCGGATCCATTTACAAGGAGAAGACTAATTGAGGTAAATATGTTTTATGTTTGCTGTAAACTGTTAATTCATTTACTATTATTCAACATATTCCTTAGGAAAATTTATTTTTTATATCTGGTAATTTTTTATGGTATTTGTCTCAAGTACCTATTTTTCATTGCTCCAAAAATACAGTGTGATTACAATAACTGAAGTCATTGATAGTAGCAATTGTTTTCAGTATTTTTTGTTAGATCACTCTTTGATTAGTGCAAATGCACAGTTCAGTAGTAGCAAGTACATTTTTATTTGTACTGGAGCCATTATGTATTTAGAAGCAATTAAAATGTTTAATAGTGTTGATTTCCTAGAGTCATTGATGTAAATAAAGCATTTTAATAGTGATAAAGACCATTGTTGATTAGTGCAAATACCCAATTTAATAGTTTCAAAACCAGACCAATTAAATTATTTGTTAGTGGTAGAGTGCTTGAATAATTGCTGTAAATAATCTGTTTTTGATAGTGATGAACACTTTAGTGTATTTGGAAATTGTTTGATTATCGCAATTAAACTATGTCAAGGTTCTAGTTTTATTTGAGGCAAGTGACTTGTGTCTTAGTCACGTATTTAGATGAACTTTTTGATTGCTACTATTAAAATTTTGAATGTGGTTATTAAACTTTTTTCTCGGTGCAGCAGTATATCTTTCTGGTATGAGTAGAACAGAGAAAGCAATATACCAATTGAGAGATACCTGCATGAATCGAGAACGATTCACTCACTCATCATATTTGCACTTGACGCGAATTTTGCTAACAAGATTAGCATATTCAGGAGAAGAAAACTGATACCGACACAGTATTATTTTTCTTTTCCTGAAAATAATACATTTTGAAACCATTTTTTCTAGAAATATAATACAACTACCAATCAATACCGCCCCCAGAATAACAAGAAGCGAGTAATGAATGTTCAATATAAGTGCGTTACCAGATGAACAATGATGTTACGACTATATAATTTATACTATATATTTATACTATATTTTTTTATTGAATTCACGTACACTGACAGTATCATTTCGTGGATCCACTGAATATTAGTCTGAGACATATTTCTGTATTCTGACGTTGAATACCTTATTCAAAAATATAGTCGGAAGCAAGTGTTAATGGTCGCCAGGGATGCATATCTTTGATATCACGGCACTGTGCACCGTTTCATTTGAATAGGAGAGAGCATGATGTGGCGAGAGGCCTGTCTGACAAATAATTTAGGGCCAAATGCACCGCTCCTACTTGATGATAGTTTAACTGAGCTAGGTTTCGTTGTTATGGATTTGCCAATCAGATTCCTTGTTCCGTGCATGGGGATGGTAATGCTAAACTTTCATTTCATTCATAAACTTCCTCTCAACATTTCAGTCAAACTGACAGACACACCTCTTTACCCATTTTTCCATTCAGAAGGAAACCTTCAAGAGAAAGAAAATATCGTCATTATGTTGTAGATGGCGCATTCAAAATGCTTCAAATTAAACTATCAATATGTTCCGAACGTATATCGTTTCGGTTACGCGGTTCTCTATCTCTTTTTCCCTTGATTGGACCCGGCCAATATCAATATCATGAATATCCTCTATAAAAAATGGTTGTAGAAATAGAAAATAGATCTATTGCATATTTCCTCAAATACAATTCATGTCAAAAACAAAGAAGGAATACTAACTGGCCAAAGCACCTGTGAACATTGTATTTATTTTGTTTATAGTTCAGTTTGCAAACGATCAAGTGTTTTTTCAACTACGCTATCATGAATTTTCATCAGGTATCGACCAATTCCATGTATTATTGGCCATAATACTCTATTTTATGATTATTCTGCACCAGATATATATACTTTTGCAATTAAGTTATACTGTGTATCTTTTTTTCTCGTTACAATAAAAGTTACTAATACTCGATATATGTTGCCTTTTTTCTGCTCCCGAATAAGTGATTTCTGTATTTCCCTATTTTTTATATATCCTCTCAGACTAGCACAAAATATTCAAGTTTATATCATGGAACTACATTTCACAATCATGTTGCATATTTTGTGCTACGATTTTTGGAATATCTGAGTTGTTTTACGTTTGGGTGTTGACGGATACAACGTTACTATTCTGTCTATTGTGATGAGGATTACAGGTAATATACAATTGCATTCTCATATAATTTCCATAACACTATTACAGTGGATGGTTTTACACTGAAGACGGATCTGAACTTTTATGTGCATATTAGGCGAAGCCGCCTCTCACACTTACACCAAGACACCAAATCAGCGATTCAAGGTTCCTGAAAACTCCGAATAGAGAAGAAAGGCGATACCGTCGACGTGACTTTTGAATTTGAGGAATTCAGAGTCTTACGTTACTTTTTATTCTATATTTTATTATCAATTTCATTCGAGTACCTCAATGAATGTAATGGTAGTAGCACTCTCGTCTTTGTAGGCTGTAGGCAGAGTTACTAACGAAACGATTTCATGCACTGTACGTCGGTCCAGTATGGATATTCTTTGAAATATAAACATATCGGTCCAGTTCACAGGCTTTTATTGAACTTGCTTCATTTGACCCATTTCTAGTCGTCTGATTAACTTGGCAGGTGTTCATAATTTCGGTGACAATGTATTAAAAAAAAATATTAACAAAAAAATTAAAATATCGGGTCTAAGATGGCGGGTGAATTCTATGATTATGATCCGATTCTATTCAAAATTGGTTTGTGAGGGTTTTTGGGTTTGAAGATCACGATTTCTTTGTGAAAATAAGGAAATTCAAGATGACCGACAAGTTTTGTGATTATGGCCCGATTCTATTGAAAATTGGTATGAGTGGGTTTTGGTTTAGAGGACTATGCATTTTTTGTCAATATTCATTAATTCAGGATGGCGGCTTCAAGATGGGGGTCGAGTTTTGTAATTATGGTACGATTCTATTAGTGTGTGAATATTTTTGGGGTCTCAACTTTTTTCCTACGGCCCTACAAACGATTCTGGGCTCAAATATCGAAAGAGGAAGATTGCATCAACTATTTCTACCAACCCAGTATGCGAGCTGAAACATAAGAATTTTTATTTTTTCGAAACTTCTCAACTCCACCCCCGAGATCCCAACCAACGATTCTGTCTCTAGGCATCAGATAAGCAAGCTTGTATACATATTTCTTACTCATCTGCAATACGAATAATCGCGAGATCTTGAATCACGTATCGATAAAATACAACCGTGCGTTGATCCCAAATTGAAAACCGTGGATGGAAAAATCGTGGCTATTCTCACACCCTTTTGTGCCATATAAGTTTTTGAATTTGTTACAGAATAACCTATGTCACACATCTTCTTGAGACATTATTTTTTCCTCTTTAGAGTATTCGAATGAAAGCTTGTCTTTACAAAGTTTTTTCATCAGTTATATTCAATTCTTTTCAGTATAAAATCCGCCATCTAGAAATATAAAATTTTAACAAAAAATCATATTTTCCGATCATAAAAACTCCTGGGTACCATTTATGGGTAGAAACAATCCATAAATTACAAAACTCGTCTTCCTTATTGAATTTATGAATTTTAACGAAAACTAATCATGATCTCCGATCGCAAAAACTTCCACATACCTACCGATTTTAACGGAACTGGGCCAAAAACTGAAAAATCGCCATCTTTGAGCAGCCATTTATGATCTCTGTCCCGAAAACAGTAACATAAAAATTTTGAATAAAATCCGCTGTCTTGGTACCGGTGTTTTGTTTTCTTAAAAAAAATGCATAATGAACACTTGCTCAATCGGATCAAGCAAGTGCTATTTTGAACCGGAATGAAAGACAGGCATACTAATAAAGTACCTAAGCTAAACAAAAGTTTGTAAAAATGTAAATTCAACTTCTTCTGAAAACCTGTCAAGAACGTTATATACAAAAATAACACATTTCTCTAGAATCTGTTGATCTTTCCTACGTATCGTAATCTTCCTCATCTACTTATATCAGTAATTCGGTGTTATTATGGTGTAGCTTGAATAATGTTCAATAGAGCAAATCTAAAATTATCATTCTAATGTATTACTTACTGATATTCCTAAAATAACTAATTGATACTATTTTGCACCAGAGTGAATATAAACGTCGGAGTCGCCAACATCATATGTGACTATAATATTCAGTTTTTCAAGGTACACCCTAATGAAACCGATTGTGGGAAAAATACTTTCCATTATTCAGTTGTACTTCATTTTAGAGGTGGCACATACATTTTTTTAAATGACAGGAAAATACTACACGTAAGTAAGAAAAAATTAAAATCAGTTTGATTTTTGTAAACAGAAAACCCCTTCTAAGCAAATAACCTCCGTTCTAATATTGAGCCCGCAGATGTTGATATAAATTCTACATAATACCTGGATGGGCAGGATGCAGCCATAATATCGGACCTAGTCGGATAATGACTGAGGAGAGTCATTATAAATACCAGTTTCCGTGGAAAACAGACAATTGAAGTCTTTGCTTGCTCTTGCTTGGTTGCTTCGCAAGGGGAGTGATTGACCAGGACGGTATGGACAGATATTCGTCTCACAGTTCTTGAGAATGAATTCGAAATGGAATTCGAAACGTCGAACAGATCAGAATAAACCTAACGGATAAAAAACCCAGAAAAATTCAGCTTGTATATTGAAGATCCGTGAAAACATCAAATTCTACATAATACCTGGATGGGCAGGATGCAGCCATAATATCGGACCTAGTCGGATAATGACTGAGGAGAGTCATTATAAATACCAGTTTCCGTGGAGAACAGACAATTGAAGTCTTTGCTTGCTCTTGCTTGGTTGCTTCGCAAGGGGAGTGATTGACCAGGACGGTATGGACAGATATTCGTCTCACAGTTCTTGAGAATGAATTCGAAATGGAATTCGAAACGTCGAACAGATCAGAATAAACCTAACGGATAAAAAAAAACCCAGAAAAATTCAGCTTGTATATTATTGAAGATCCGTGAAAACATCAAATTCTACATAATACCTGGATGGGCAGGATGCAGCCATAATATCGGACCTAGTCGGATAATGACTGAGGAGAGTCATTATAAATACCAGTTTCCGTGGAGAACAGACAATTGAAGTCTTTGCTTGCTCTTGCTTGGTTGCTTCGCAAGGGGAGTGATTGACCAGGACGGTATGGACAGATATTCGTCTCACAGTTCTTGAGAATGAATTCGAAATGGAATTCGAAACGTCGAACAGATCAGAATAAACCTAACGGATAAAAAACCCAGAAAAATTCAGCTTGTATATTGAAGATCCGTGAAAACATCAAATTCTACATAATACCTGGATGGGCAGGATGCAGCCATAATATCGGACCTAGTCGGATAATGACTGAGGAGAGTCATTATAAATACCAGTTTCCGTGGAGAACAGACAATTGAAGTCTTTGCTTGCTCTTGCTTGGTTGCTTCGCAAGGGGAGTGATTGACCAGGACGGTATGGACAGATATTCGTCTCACAGTTCTTGAGAATGAATTCGAAATGGAATTCGAAACGTCGAACAGATCAGAATAAACCTAACGGATAAAAAACCCAGAAAAATTCAGCTTGTATATTGAAGATCCGTGAAAACATCAAATTCTACATAATACCTGGATGGGCAGGATGCAGCCATAATATCGGACCTAGTCGGATAATGACTGAGGAGAGTCATTATGAATACCAGTTTCCGTGGAGAACAGACAATTGAAGTCTTTGCTTGCTCTTGCTTGGTTGCTTCGCAAGGGGAGTGATTGACCAGGACGGTATGGACAGATATTCGTCTCACAGTTCTTGAGAATGAATTCGAAATGGAATTCGAAACGTCGAACAGATCAGAATAAACCTAACGGATGAAAAACCCAGAAAAATTCAGCTTGTATATTGAAGATCCGTGAAAACATCAAATTCTACATAATACCTGGATGGGCAGGATGCAGCCATAATATCGGACCTAGTCGGATAATGACTGAGGAGAGTCATTATAAATACCAGTTTCCGTGGAGAACAGACAATTGAAGTCTTTGCTTGCTCTTGCTTGGTTGCTTCGCAAGGGGAGTGATTGACCAGGACGGTATGGACAGATATTCGTCTCACAGTTCTTGAGAATGAATTCGAAATGGAATTCGAAACGTCGAACAGATCAGAATAAACCTAACGGATAAAAAACCCAGAAAAATTCAGCTTGTATATTGAAGATCCGTGAAAACATCAAATTCTACATAATACCTGGATGGGCAGGATGCAGCCATAATATCGGACCTAGTCGGATAATGACTGAGGAGAGTCATTATGAATACCAGTTTCCGTGGAGAACAGACAATTGAAGTCTTTGCTTGCTCTTGCTTGGTTGCTTCGCAAGGGGAGTGATTGACCAGGACGGTATGGACAGATATTCGTCTCACAGTTCTTGAGAATGAATTCGAAATGGAATTCGAAACGTCGAACAGATCAGAATAAACCTAACGGATGAAAAACCCAGAAAAATTCAGCTTGTATATTGAAGATCCGTGAAAACATCAAATTCTACATAATACCTGGATGGGCAGGATGCAGCCATAATATCGGACCTAGTCGGATAATGACTGAGGAGAGTCATTATAAATACCAGTTTCCGTGGAGAACAGACAATTGAAGTCTTTGCTTGCTCTTGCTTGGTTGCTTCGCAAGGGGAGTGATTGACCAGGACGGTATGGACAGATATTCGTCTCACAGCTCTTGAGAATGAATTCGAAATGGAATTCGAAACGTCGAACAGATCAGAATAAACCTAACGGATAAAAAACCCAGAAAAATTCAGCTTGTATATTGAAGATCCGTGAAAACATCAAATTCTACATAATACCTGGATGGGCAGGATGCAGCCATAATATCGGACCTAGTCGGATAATGACTGAGGAGAGTCATTATAAATACCAGTTTCCGTGGAGAACAGACAATTGAAGTCTTTGCTTGCTCTTGCTTGGTTGCTTCGCAAGGGGAGTGATTGACCAGGACGGTATGGACAGATATTCGTCTCACAGTTCTTGAGAATGAATTCGAAATGGAATTCGAAACGTCGAACAGATCAGAATAAACCTAACGGATAAAAAACCCAGAAAAATTCAGCTTGTATATTATTGAAGATCCGTGAAAACATCAAATTCTACATAATACCTGGATGGGCAGGATGCAGCCATAATATCGGACCTAGTCGGATAATGACTGAGGAGAGTCATTATAAATACCAGTTTCCGTGGAGAACAGACAATTGAAGTCTTTGCTTGCTCTTGCTTGGTTGCTTCGCAAGGGGAGTGATTGACCAGGACGGTATGGACAGATATTCGTCTCACAGTTCTTGAGAATGAATTCGAAATGGAATTCGAAACGTCGAACAGATCAGAATAAACCTAACGGATAAAAAACCCAGAAAAATTCAGCTTGTATATTGAAGATCCGTGAAAACATCAAATTCTACATAATACCTGGATGGGCAGGATGCAGCCATAATATCGGACCTAGTCGGATAATGACTGAGGAGAGTCATTATAAATACCAGTTTCCGTGGAGAACAGACAATTGAAGTCTTTGCTTGCTCTTGCTTGGTTGCTTCGCAAGGGGAGTGATTGACCAGGACGGTATGGACAGATATTCGTCTCACAGTTCTTGAGAATGAATTCGAAATGGAATTCGAAACGTCTTTATCAGTTTCCTGATTATCCTGCTTCATAGCAAATAACACTTCCTCTTTGTATGTTTATATATATATATATATATATATATATATATATATATATATATATATATATATATATATATATATATATATATATATATATATATATATATATATATATATATATATATATATATATATATATATATATATATATATATATATATATATATATATATATGGCGTTCTCTGAATAATAGATGGATCATATATATATATATATATATATATATATATATATATATAAACCCGAGCTCTTCGCCAAACCTGAACGCCATAAAGCTTTCCTTCCATATATTAATGGTGTTACTGATAAAATAAGTCGAATTCTGACACGACATGACATCAAAACCATTTTCACAGCTAACAACCAAATATTCACCTACCTTCGAACGCCCAAAGACACAATCCCTAATGACACCCAAGGAATATATGAAATACCATACTCTAACTGTCCCAGAACATACATCGGCCAGACCAACCGACGAGTGTCCTGTAGAGAATATGAACACGAACTAGCAGTCCGTAATTCTGATATAAACTCAGCATTATTTCAACATCATTTAGAAACAGGCCACAAAATAGATTTCAAAAATACCAACACCGTTGCCACAGCCAAACCCCTCCAAACCAGAGTTACCCGTGAAGCCATCGAAATCGAAAAACGTCCCAATTGTCCCAATAAATGCGGAGATTCCCAAAGACTCCCCAATACGTGGAAACCACTTTTGGTCCGACACACTTCCATTCACTCCGACTTGAGTACCAATCCGTTTGAACCTCCCATCGACAGTCCGATCCCTGATCCTGCCATAATTACTAATGAACCTTTAAATCCCACCAACCTTCAATCCTCGATCTCCAGTGATAAAACCCAGTTAAGACAACTCAGACCTAGACGCAAGGTCACTCAGTCTTCAAAATGGCTCCGAAATGGGAGCCGAAACGTAGACAAGGAAACTGTTCCAGACGCGGATCAACCGGAAGTTTCAGCTATCACATTTCTGACCGCGGAAGCCTATCCGAATATATATATATATATATATATATATATATATATATATATATATATATTGAAGTGACAACTTGAAATAAGAATTTTGTAACTTTTTCCTGAAGATGATAATAAACATTATCGACATATTGGAAAAACTGGTTTTATAAGAGTACACTTCCGTTATATACATATATATATATATATATATATATATATATATATATATATATATATATATATATATATGTATATATATATATATGTATATATATATATATATATATATATATATATATATATATATATATATATATATATATATATTTATATATATAAAGCGAAGTGTAGTCTTGACTGACTAGTTAAGGAGAAATACGGAATGTTGTTGGGGATGCAGTCAAATTACTGGGCTGTTGTTTAAAGAATACTCTTTGTTATCTGGTCGAGCTTTCGAGAATGTTTATTCCCTTTATCAAGACATCTACAAAATTTTAATCATTATAAAACAGTTGTAAAACATTAAGGAAATGTACTTACTAACGTGAGTTTATAGTAAGAAGTCAGACGTAATATGAGACACAGAAAACTGACACTTTTTCTCATTCGAAAAAGAGTCACACATTGCATTCAACATTACATATAAAAGTATAAAAACTTATATTAATTCAATTTTTGGAAGATTGAAAATTTTTCACCGGCACGTGTTCGGAGGTGGTTACCAAAAGAAAGGAAAAATTTGAATGGAAAAATTTGAAATTTGATTTTTCAAAATTCAATTGAGTTCATGCTGTACTAAGAGACAATATATTCTTCTACTCCCACCCGTAAATATGCTCATTTATAGTCCACCGAATGTATAGGTAAGTAGGCGATTCCAATCAACTGAATCGTTATGATTTCATACCCACACAAGTTAGGGAATAAATTCCACCAATCACAGAGAGTAAACTACTTGGTTACCAGGGACAATCTTTTAGGAACGTCACAATTCAAATATCAGTGATTTCAGCGATCTCAAGAAAAGACTAAAAGGTAATACTTCGGTCGCTGAGAGCACCTTTTTTTTGAAATTTTTCTTTGTGGAACTTACGTAATTCGGCCTCCTCTACAAAAAACTCTTATGAAAAATCCGGCGGTCTCTTCTAGTTTCGGAGATAGGTACAGGGCCTTTTTGGTGTAAAACTTCACAATTTTCCACATCAAATTTCTCTTGTTTGAACACACAAAATTCCTCCTTCTTCTGATCAAACGTTAGTCACTCTCTTATTTACTCGTTTTTAACATTTTCGAGCAGAAAAAACCATTAGTTTTCCAAGAAATGCAAGTATTTTCAAACCATAACCAATTTATTGTGATGTCATAGTGCAATGACAGTCGAAAGTGATGTATTTGCAGTGTTGCCGCTCTCATTGTTATTGTTGAGAACTGAATGCATTAATGTTGACTTGGAGAAAGTTAGATTTTTTGAAAAAATAATGATTTTTTCTGCTTGAAAATGTTGAAAACGAGTGAATAAGAGAGTGACTAACGTTTGATCAGAAGAAGGAGGAATTTTGTGTGTTCAAACAAGAGAAATTTGATGTGGAAAATTGTGAAGTTTTACACCAAAAAGGCCCTGTATCTCCGAAACTAGAAGCCCAGACGGCACCCAATATTCCTGGAATATCCCTACTACATCCCATTTTCCAGTAGATATTCCAATATTTCTGGAATATTCCATAAATATGTGTTTTATCCAATATCCATGAAAAATATTCCTGGAATATATTTTTACGAATATCCATCAGATATTCTTATTGAATATTACTGGTATATTCAAATGTCATATCGAGCAGAAAGATAGATATTCGAATATTCTGGGAATATTCAAAATGCATTTGTGTAGCATATTCAACTAATATAAAAAACTAGTTAATTAAAAATGTAACACCGGAAGTTTTTCTTTTGTTATCATATACGCATTTATCCTTGTTCCTAGTTCAAGTGGCAACTGGGGTGGTATTTCATGAACCACATAATTCTATTCTACCTTCATGCAAAAAGTGAAATGGCACTTGACTTCATGAGAGAGACAGAGACATAACTATCAGCAAGAGAATATTTGTAGTACGAATTTCAAGGTTCGTAGACAAAATATTAAAGTTGAAGCATGATTAGATTTTCCAAGTACGACATTTGATGTGTAATTTCAACCAATTGAGATATTCATTTATCTACGCCGAACGCCGCAGCTTGAGAAATCGAAAGCTGATTGGTCGTTCCGAAGATTCATGTTTTTTTTTGACAAATGACATTGACATGTGATCTTGTCAACTGTAAGTGTTTTTGATGAAAAATTCGCAGCATTCATTTTGTGTTTGCTCCGGTTCTTCTTATTCCAGCTTTACCATTGGTTGAAAAATGACAAGTGTCAAATTCCACCAATAGTGAAATTATATTTAGGAGCCCTGGAGCATTCGGATGTAGTCTAAAACTAAAATCAGCATTCCCGCTATCAGTTATCAGTTCAGTTTCACAGTGAGAAAATTAATAAAGTTTTTCATATTATCGAAGAGAAGTAATCAAGAGGACTGTCTCATTATAAAATAGTTGTATTAATAGTTATTTTTGAGTAAGTCAAATTCTTTGTTTGGGTGAAAAGGTGTGTGTGTTCAGTGTTCAGTGCCGTAGCACTTTCAACCCCCTCACAGTGTTTGAGAATAAATATTGTCCGATCAAAAAAAAGTAAAGGGACTCATTCACCTACAGTCTGTGTTTTGCCCTGTAACACAATGAAGAAATGTTTTTTGAGAAAAGTGAAGAGATTGACTGACCAAACATTGTTGATTTCTCGAGACAATTTTGTTGAAGAGCAGAAAATTTCTGAATCGTCAAAGAATGACCAGAGCGCTGAAGAAACAGTAAATAGTTTTGATACCGTGATAATGCAATCCTTGACTCTACCAGCAAACCAAAGAATCATCACTGAACTGATGCATGATCATCACTCACCAAGTAATATGGTTGGGAATACTTGTGTCTCAGAAGATGAGTCGAAAGTTCTTGGTGATATATCTAGCGTTCCTATTTACTTAACTGTTTTTTGAGTTTTTTTTCAATAAACATTTTTCTGTTCACCTATATTTTTTTATTCTTGATGTGTGTTTCCTTTCTGCTATTCCAGTCAAAAAAAGCATATATGCTATGCAGTACAAAAAATATATTCCTGGCATATATTTCGAGGGCAAGAAAACATGTCTGTTGCATATGCCATGAACATATCTTGGGATATCAAAACATATTCCTGGAATAAGTTTCATGATGACTTTGAATATCCATGGAATATGCATATCATATGTTTTGGGGGATATGGGATATTCCTGGCATATTCCAATATTCCACTGGGATGTGCATAGGATATTCATGCAATATGATTGTGCTGTCTGGGAGAGTCCGCCGGATTTTTCATGAGAGTTTTTTGTAGAGGTGACCGAATTACGTAAGTTCCACAAAGAAAAATTTCAAAAAAAAGGTGCTCATAGCGACCGAAGTATTACCGACTGAAATCTATTGCAGATGTGGATGTGAACATTAATTGGAATATCTAGATTTTTCTGTCGTATTTAGGTATAAAATTTCATCCTCGAAATCACGGCTTCCTTTGCGAATCCTAAAACTATAACTGCCAGTTTCATTGTAATAATAAGTGTTTTCTGTGACAGATTTATTCACACAAATGAGTAATTCTAGTGATGAACGGCACTCCACTAATAATACACTGAAATTGTACAGTCCAAATGGCCTCGTTGGTTAACGCGTATGCACTCTGAGACCGTCCGACGGTCAACTTTATATTCGTTGGTTCGAGTCTCACCAAACCCATTATTCTTCGGATTTTTTGTTACGATTGAAATATTATATCTTTTCAAGTACTATTGATTTTTGGAGTTTCCGGAGTATGTCGTCGGCAAGAATTTAATATTGAATTCAATAAAGTTTCTTTCCTTCGAGTTTTTCATAAATATCGAGAAAATAGTCTATATCCGAAACTGATTATCAATATGATACTTGAAAGAGTTCTGAAGTATTCAGCTGTATAACTCGAATGAATTTTTGGCCACATCGTCCTCGAACGTTTAAGCACTCGCCTATGTCCTCGTGCGATATGGCCACCATTGTTGTACAAACTACTGTTCCTCACTCTTAGTTTGAGATGGAACAAAGTGAGTATGGTGGGGGGGTGAGGTCAAAGATTTCTCATTTTTTCACAACGTTCAACCGAAAAAGACATAAAAGGTACAAAAATGGTGTTTGATGCGGGTTAATTTGATCTATGATCTATATATAAGGATTATTAATCATATATCCAAAAGCGGTTATACAATGTCGATATCTCGATGAGTTTAGTGGACTGTATCTTTGCGGTGGATGGTAAAAGGAAGCGTACCCAGAGGAACCCAGATCTTACCTTGGTATTTCTTCTGGAGTGACACAATGTCCTTTGCGATGAGAATTCAGTCGATGTGTCGGCCGACTCTTCTCCGGTGTGGTTACAGGATTGCACAACGGTGTTTGGAAAACTCCATTTCATACGAACAATCGGAAGAAAACAGCACTCACGATTGCACGGCGGTTTTTTATGAGAAAAAAAGGAAACGTATATTCGTGAACTGCTCAACAGCAAATTGCTTCGCTATTGTCTGAATGCCGACTGGCTCGATCTGGGCTAGAGGTGATGGATTAAAAAATGATACAGGGTGGTTCCACAAAGATACTTGCATGTGAATAATAGTAAATTGAAAATAAATGAAGTATAAATGGAATATCAACAGAAATGTATTCATTTCCTTACAATATATATATATATATATATATATATATATATATATATATATATATATATATATATATATATATATAGAGATACAAAAAAAAATGAACAAAAATAATAAAACAGAGCGGGACGCGACAAATGAGTTGATCCTATTTTAGATAGATCGACCACGTGCATTGACATATTCTTATGAATGAAAGTTGTGCAAAGTTAACTTTCCGAATTACATATTTTCAATATTTTTTCACTTCCTCAGATGGCTGAAGACCAAACATACCATAATTTTTTTATATGTAGATGTAGATAATTCCATACTCGTAATATAACCTCCTAACGTATTCATAAAATATTTATTTCAATAACTTAAATGACTTCTGACAATCTTAAATCTTTACCTTCGCCCCATTTCATTATATTGATGCAAATAATTACCAATTTCTGGCATGTTACTCCCTTCAATTCTTTTCTCAATATTGAAATAGTTGTCCCTTTCGATTTAGAAAAAGCCAGCAGTTACAGGAATCACCTTTTTACCTATGAGACGCTATGTATTTTCTTCAACTATTACGTCTGAAGTACAAATCTCTACACAATTCAGATTTGTTGGACTTTGGGAGTTTTTTCTCGATTCATCGAACCAGTTTTCAACCAAGAGTTATGCTTCGGATTCAGTTGAGATTTTCACGTCTCATGTGTATTCCTTTCCTTTATAGTTGATAACTTACCCACGTAGGTCCTTCAGGAAATTCGTGAATCACTGCTTGTTTGTCTTCTTCGGTCCAAAGGAAAAAAAAATCTGGTGTATCATGCCACAGAGCTTCAGAGAAATACAGAATAATTTTCATTACCGATCCGATACCAATATCTTCAATTGATCTCAGTTTTTCATACGGTAATTTAGGTATGAACATAGAAGAACCTCTTTCTTTCAGAACTCCTATAGAAGGAGTGAAAATTACGTGGTCCGCAGAATATCTGGAGTTATCTGTACAAATTATATTGATATTATCTCTGACTCTCCCAGAATTCCAATATATTTTGGTCACTTCCTTCTCCAGTAAAATTTTGTCATCTATTGGTAATTGCTTCGAGGGGTCGGGATATTTTTTTATCATAACGTCTAGGTATATTCTGTATCCCTTGTCTTTCCAGTTCAATGATTTTTCACCCTCACATACCTCCTCATCGCTATTCAGGACAGAATCGTACCAAGAGAATGCTCCTTCTATAGATAAAACGTAGAATATGGCCAAGTCTATGGCATTTTTTGCTATTTTCAGTTTCTCAGGATCATAAGAATACTTCTCGTGTATGGTTCTAGTGAAACTGAAAAAAAGACTGGTCACGTAATATAGAGACTGGGATTTCGACATTAAAATTTCGGAAAAAATTTCAAGCATGGTGTTGGGTAAGGGCAGTTGTCCAAAGGTATATTGCCATCAGCTGACACTGAACCTTTTCCCAAAAATATATTTTTCCTCTCTTTTACAATTATTTTCTCCTAGGATTTGTTTTTCGTAAATGTACGAAATTCGAGATTTGACATTGAAAATTTGTGGATAACAACATTACACCTTAGTTATAAGAATGATCGTGAAAGAGTTTTGAAAACGGAAGCGGGTTTGGTTTCCGAATCGTCAAAGATAATTAATTTAATAAATATAACTTTTTTCATAATAGGCAAAAATTGAGATATACGAGAAGTTGCTGACTGATAGAACCATTCAGAAGAAACTGTTTCTCAAGTAACACAGTAACTTATCGGGTTAGAATAAATCTGCCTTCCTGCACTTGTGCAGATTTCAGTATTAATTCTTATTTTTTCAGATTGAGAAGCCCAAAAAACTATGTAGAAAGATACATCCACCACAAAATAATGACATTCATACAATAGGTAGATTTCTAATCTTCCTCGGAAAGTTGTTGCGTCAATAAAAAAATAACTAAGTACGACTGTTCGAAAATATACGTCGGTAATAATGACAAAATGAGTCATTTCACGCAGTAGGTGGGGAAGGATATTTTACCGTATCTTTTTTGCAATAAACACTCCCAGTTCCTCATGAAACAGGACTAAAAATTCAACTTTCTATTATTGGTACCCTATTTTCTTAATCGAATTGTGCCGAAACGAGTTCGAATCCATCTTTTGAAAACAACCAGAGAAAAATAATATTTTTGTGGACGAAGCAAGTTTTGGGGTCATTGGCATTTGTTCTCCAAGTTAATGCAAGTAGAATCCAAAACTTCTATAAAAAAAGTTGCTTCGAATATTTAGCAAACATTCTCGGTTGATATGTGTAAATCACTCATAGATATTTAGGTCATTCAGAAAAAGGAAGTGACTATCTGAAACATTCACTCCCCTTCCCATACAGCACGACGGGCATTGGATCCCAAAGAAGTCAGTTCATCTTGCTCGATTTGTATAGAAATATCCTGTAAATGGTATCTGTTCGATTCAATTTTCAAGTGATTGGTATTCAAATAAAGCAAGAAAAAGTGACTTTTATGTGATACAGCTCCCGTCGCGCAATAGGCAGGAAAATTATGACCAAACAACTATGAATGGTTTGGATATAACATCAGAAAAAGTCAGCTGAATATTTTATGTAACTTCTCTTATGGAAGTTTTTTATTCTTTTCGCATTGAGATAAAAAAGACGAAAACTCAATCATGAGATGGGTACATGTACTATTTTGATGTAATAAGTTGCGACGACTTGGTCATTTTTATGATAAATTTGTTGCCGCAAACTTCTAATATAATATGGTGGCACCATTGTGAAAAATATGTATTCAGTTATATGTTTATTATTTTTCAAAAAAAAAAGAAATTATACGGCAATTTTTTCACAATTACAGAAAATGAAGGAAATCAGACATCAATTGAGATAATGTTCCGGATGTCGATAATAATCAGTGCTATTTTTCGAAGCTGGTAATGAAACAATTCCTTCAAATTGCAGC
The DNA here is from genome assembly GCA_032362365.1 of Zygogramma bicolorata. Classification (NCBI taxonomy): domain Eukaryota; kingdom Metazoa; phylum Arthropoda; class Insecta; order Coleoptera; family Chrysomelidae; genus Zygogramma; species Zygogramma bicolorata. The sequence continues at coordinate 1,128,339 of JAVJAQ010006011.1, read as the reverse complement.
AGGAGCAGCGACCGGTTTGCAGCAAGATGATGCCACAACAGATTGCAAATTGATGTTTGCTTTTCTCATTTCCTTGACACTGAAAGTGACATTATAAATTTATCCATATCACATTCATTGATACATTCTCATTTTTGTAAACTACATAATGTTTTCAAAGCGTACAAATCGAACTTCTGAAAACGTGTAGTTGCTTTTTTTGTTTTTCTGACTTGACCATTTTTTGTTTTCATTTTTATAGTAGTGAATCGTGAAGTATAACTGGTTTTTAAAACACTTGCCATGTCTTCTGAAGATCTTATATGAAACAACACTTCAATACACGATTTTAATTCAAGCCTATCGTGTATAAGATATAAGACAGATCATGCAAGTAGCATCCTGTAAGGATAACTTTGCAGTTCGAAACTTTTATTGCATGCAATTCGTTGTAGGCAATTCTCCCATTGAACTTGTATTGCAACAGCTGATCGAAGAACATCACGACTCGATTGCGCTGAAAATAAAATTGCTGAAATGTCACCCGGAATTGCTGACTTAAAAAATGGCCCTTATGAAACAAACTTGAGAGTTATATAACTAAAAAGATTTTTCGTGATATTTTATGCGCATACGATGCCTGCAGAACATCTTTGTTACTTGGGCCTAGGCAGTATCAGCTTTTATTTTTGTAACTTAATTCCAGCTAATAATTCAATAAACTGTACTAGACATCAGTTTTTGTTTGAATTTTTTTTCGGGCGATTCAGCTTTTTTCTCACAGTATATGTTGTCTTGACTAGTGGTTGCTAGGCTCACTTACCGAGGCCTTCATATTTTAATATGTTGATTTCTATAACTGATAATGTTTGTCAATAAAACTAAGTCATGTAAACGTCTCCAAAAGTCATTTTGATTGGTGATGATAAATGCAATTTTTCCAGCGAAAAATAATGGCATGAATATATAAAATCACTTTGCAGTAATAGCCTTAGGGTAGAAACATAGTAGTAGAACATCGCACTTCGCCAGGCACATCGCCGTACAGCGATAAAGAAACAATGCCATAAGAAACCCATTCAACAAACATAGTGGAGTCGTTCAGCTCTCCACACACTGTTCCGGGCAGCTCGTCGTCTTTCGAGAAACAAAATCATTTGATTTTGGAGATGCAGGTGCCCGAAACTAGCGCTGCGATTGGTTCTCCTAAGATCACGCGTGTTCCAACTCTCATTTCAGCAGTCCTTCACAAGTTTGAAGTTATCAATCTCATGCGGGTCTCTTTATGATTTTTGGTTAAAATATTTCGAGACTGCTCTAATCCGATGATTTTATAATCGCGCGATGAACTACCTCACAATGTTTATATGCGCGGCGAGTTGCGTGGCGAGTGGCACGGCGAGTTGAGCTGCTCCACTATGTTTCTACTCTAAAGCTGACAACAGGTCGATCAGCATACCTGTGTTCAAGGACTTTCCCACTTGAAATGAATTCGTTTACTGGCAGTAAAGCAATTGTCAGATTGTCAGAAGGCAGTCTGGAAGATTAACGGGTGGGTGGGCGTCTAAAGTTGCATTTTTTTTCATAAAATTGCAATTTTCTTCCAAACAATGATTGACTGGAACAAGGATCAAAATTCGTGAAAGCATCAGGAAGCATGTGAGAATATGAGAGAAAAATTGTCAGGAGGCCAAGTGGAAAATGAACGAGTGTCAGAAGCTATCGAAGTTGAAAAAAAATCGGAAAATTCACGTAACAAGAAAACTTATGATGACTTGTAATTACATTCCAAACATGTACATCATTGAACATGCAGAATGCCAGAAGCTGTAATTGGAGAAAAATTAAGACATTCAGGTTCAAAAAACAAGAGTGACGTTTGACCACAAGATGACACGCTCACTTCATCAACTACTTTTTTTCGATTCAAATGTCGTGTCGGTCCAATCATATTCTGACAATTTATAATGAAAGCAGATCATTTGAAAGCGAATAGTCTCTGAAAAATCAATAAGTTCAACAATAGAGGTGAATAGCAGTATTTTTTTTGTTCACGAAAACACAAAGTTCACGAGTATACGGGTAATAATTCATTGCAATTTGAAAACGGTATTTGTCATAATTAGTATTGGTGTCTAAACTTCCAAGAAGAAATCATCAAGAACAGGAACGAACTGAAGAATTCGATAGAAGCAAGCGAAACCAGAGTTTTAATGAGAATTGAATCGATTAATGAAAAGGTTATATACATGGAGAAAGAAAATCGAGATTTACAAGAAAGGAACGAAAGGTTAGAGAGGTGCATCAGAAAGAACAATATTATCATATTCGGACTCAAAGACCAGAGAGAACTTTCATTTGCACACATCAAAAACGAGATTAAAAACTTACTAGGTGTAGATAATGAAATCTCAGATATCAACAATTGAATTCGCAGAATAATCTGATCAAACTAGAATTCGTGTCTCACCTAAAAAAAGTAGAAATCCTCAAAAATTGTAGAAAATTGAAGAGCACGAATATCACCATTGTTAACGATTTAACCCTAGAACAGCGAAAAGAAAATAGTATTCTGAGAAATCACCTGAAGAAGCATAGGCAAGATCCAGAAAAAAATCGTATATTAAGAGCAATAGACTGTATGTGAATGATAAAGTATATACTGTGGAAGAACTTCTGGAAATTGAAACAAATATTGACATACCAAAGGCACAAAGTGCACCAGCCACCCCTATAATTGCTACAGTGTTCGATCGAGACTCTATAGATATAACAGTACTCAATTGAGATACTAGAGCAACCGAGGAAGCTGTAGACCTAAAAATTGCACACGAGGAAAATATCAACAACACACCAAAACTGAGTCAACAAAGAAAACCAACGAATATTTCGAAAAATTCAGAAGTAAACAAAAAACAAATCAAAACAGCTCCAAGAAAAGTGTTTGAGAAACGAACAAGGTCAACTAGCAAACAGTGAACACAGTTCCCACTTTCACAAACATCTCACATTCAATATCATCATAATCTTTTGTGAGTGTCTCTTCCATGTGATTTTTTGTTATTCTCAATGAAGAAAAACGAAAAAGAAAAAATATCATATATTTCATATATCAACCACACTTGTATAACATCGAAGATGGACGAATACATCAATAATTTTGAAATAGAAACTGTTACAACTAAGGTTATTAAAAACACCAATGAACTCAATACTATCCTTAAATGTAATAACAGTAATTACAAACTTTTTCAAATGAATATAAGAAGCATTGGCAAAAATCTAGATTCGCTAAAAATTTTACTAGAAACAATAAAACACGACTTTGATGTTATAATCCTAACGGAAACTTGGCACATACAGGATATCTCACTGCATGACATTGAAGGATATGACATGGAGGTAGAATAAATCAAAATGATGGTGTTGTAGTTTATATTGAAAAAAAAATCAATTATGAAAACAGAATCATAACATTGAGCAATAATATGAATATATTAGAAACCGAACTGGAAGTTGAAAATAGACATTTAAAAATATCTGCTTTATATCGTCCACCTTCAACACCTGAAAATGAATTCATTGATGAAATTGAACATTATTTAAATAACAATGGAAATAATAACGTTGCAATACATATCTTAATTGGTGACACATCAAGAAATACAAATACCACTAATGATTACCTGAACGTCATGAATAGTTATGGATACAGATCATTTATTAATGAATACACTAGAATAGAGAGAGATACTAATTCATGTATAGATCATTGTTTTATAAAAGATTTCACCAAAATATTTCGTTACAATCCAATAATACTAGAAACGGAAAAATAGAGAATGCCACGAATATATTAGTATACAAAATTAGAAACGTGATAGATAGTAGCACAAATAGAGTGAAAATTAAAAGAAAAAATATCAAAAGAAATCCTTGGATGACGGAAGGTCTATTGGAGGCCACAGAAAAAAAAGATAAACTTTATAGAAACATGAGAAATGATCCTACTCTAGAAAATAAAAAATCATATAATCAATACAAAAATTTATTCGGAAAACTTGTAAAAAAATCAAAGGCAGAATATTAACAAAAAGAACTGAACATTAATAAAACGGATTCATCAAAACTGTGGAAATCAATCAATCAATTGACAAATAAAAAAACACAAGACAAAACGATATCAAAAATAAAACTTACCAATGCGCACTTCACGAATGATGAAAAAGAAATCGTTGAAACATTCAATGATCATTTTATAACAGTAGGAGAAAGGTTAGCAAATAAAATAAAAAAGGAACAAAGCCCTTCTCTAAAAAGAACATAAACCTCGTCCATTCATATTTTCTGCAAGAGGTAAATGAAGTTGAAATATACAATATAATTATATCACTAAAAAAGAGAAAATCGCCAGGATTAGATAATCTGAGGGCGGAACAGCTGAAAATTATTATTAATGAAATAACTGCTCCAATAACATATCTATTCAACAAGTCGTTTAAAGTGGGGTATTGTCCAACGGCTTTAAAAAAATCAGTTGTCAGCCCAATTCATAAAAGTGGAGATAAGTTGAGTGTGGCTAACTATCGTCCTATTTCGTTAATATCAACCTTGGCTAAAATTTTTGAGAAAGCACTCAAAAAAAGGGTGGTTGAATCCTTTGAAAAAAATAATATTCTTTCTCATAAACAATAAGGATTTCGACAGGTTAAGTCTACGCAGGATGCATTATCAACAGTAATCAATGAAATAGTCAGCAATATCGATAAAAAAATACCCACCCTTTGTATTATCGTCGATTTAGCAAGGGCCTTCGATACAGTTAGCCACAGTCAACTTCTCGAAGTTTTGGAAGGATACGGTGTGCGAGGGGCACCATACTCATTGTTCAAAAGCTATCTTGAAAATAGACAACAATGTGTCAAAATTGGTGACAACATCAGTGAATTCAGAACAGTGAAATATGGTGTTCCCCAAGGAACCGTATTAGGACCAATACTATTTGGTGTTTATCTAAATGACATATTCAAAGCAGGATTTGAAGGTGAAATAGTGAGTTTTGCAGATGATACAGCAGTGATATATAAAGCTGATACCTGACAAAATTTGAAATCAGTTGCAGAACATGACTTTTTTTTAATTATTGAATTGTTCAATAGCAGACTACTTACGATAAATGTCGAAAAGACTCACTACATTCCCTTCACTTTCTATACAAAATACCTAACTCACTAAAAATCATTGACCATACCGAAGGAATATGGACAGCCAATAACTATATCCTCTGTTACAAACATCAAATATCTTGGAGTTTATGTTGATGCCAACCTGAAATGGGATGTTTATATCAACTTTGTAATAAAAAAACTGAGAACTATATTGTATAAAAAAAAATTCTTACCACCATCTATAACACCGAACAATTGCGTATAATTTACTTCTCACTAATAGAAAGCCATTTTGTAATGTTCATCCTTAATTCATTTATCCCCTTTTTCCTTATCATACGCCTATGTATAGTTTATCGTTATATTCGCTGAAAAGCACGGGCATGCGCATTCTGGGTGTCACCTGTTCTTTTTGTACCTATCAGGATAGGAAGGTTAGAGATCGTGGGAGATCGAAAGTATATAGTATCGAATGGTAATGTTGTGTATACTGTTGTAATATAGGGGTGCAATTACGAAAAGAGTTTCATTGCCCCTTGAACATCACAAATTTTTGGCGACGAGGATAAAGTGAAAGTGCAAATTGATTGAAATAAGGTGAAATAATCGTGTTTGTAGTCTGCATAAAAAGTGCTACAGTTTTTGTATCAGCCATGTCTTTGAGGGGTATTCAGCTAGAATTCGATCCCAAAATAAATGAATGGTCAGTGCATTTCAAACGTTTAAATCAGTTTTTTATCGCGAATACTATAACATCTGATGATATCAAACGTGCGATTTTATTAAATAGTTTGAACCAAGATGCCTATAAGCTGCTTCAAACCTTATGTGTTCCGGAAGAACCGGAAAACTGTGAATTGAAGGTACTGCTAGAAAAACTCGACGGTTACCATATAAAAAAAAGTGTCGTTTTTGTTGAACGTTGCAATTTTTATGGAGCAACAAAATTAAATTCGGAAAGTGCACAAGAATGGGCAGCTCGTTTAAACAAATTAGCGATGAATTGTGATTTCGAGAGTTCGTTTGAAACGAAATTGTGTGACAAATTTATAACCGGCTATAATCCCGGTAAAGTGAGAAACAAGTTGTTCGCGGAGAAGAAAGACGTGAAATATTCAGAAGCGTTGAATACGGCGATTATCGAGGAATCGACACTAGCTGGTATTATTGAGTGTGACATGGAAAATAAGCAGGAGCCTAGGGAGGCTGAGATCAACGCCATATCCAAAGGACGAAGTCAGTCATACAGTGCGAATGGCGCACACCTTCAACAAACCTGGCGCAACCGGACATCGTCTTCAGCGGGTTCATCATCTGAACCACCTAGGGGGAGAGCCGGAGCAGGATGCAGTAAAAATAACGGAGGTAGTAAAAGAGGAAATGTGAAGTGTTTTCGATGTGGTAAGGAGCATTATGCGAATGAATGTCCCTATCGTGAGTACATATGTAACAAGTGTTCGATGAAAGGTCACCTGGGTTCTGTTTGTAACAGTCGAGGACAAAGATTAAATTTTTTAGAGTCTTCAGATGCACATGAAGTTGTGCAGGATGATTGTTCTCCAGTACTCTGTTTACGGCAGGACCCGGACAAGCCTATTGTTATTGATATTTATATAAACGATGTACTCTTGAAAATGGATCTCGACTCTGGCGCTGCGACGTCAATTTTGCCGATTAGAATATACAGAAAATTTTTTTACGACAATCCCTAGGGTATCATATCATGGGGTGCAGCTTTGAGAATTCACATCTCAGGACTTGAAACTACCCAAAAATATATATTGAAAACCATCTACCGAAAACCCCAAAAATAGCCAACAGATGAACTTTTCAAAATCTCCAAACTGTTTGATATACGTCAACTTTATTTTCTGAAGGTTAATATTTATCAACACTCTAGAAAACATGAACTCTTACCGATAGAACACAACCACAACACCAGACATAGAAGCGCCAATAATTATATCATTATCAAACCTGAAAAATATGTCATGCGGAGAGCCGAAAAATTTCAACTCCCTTACACAAAAATTAGAACTAATAACACCAAAGAGAACTGAAAAACTATTTGAAAAACACCCCAAGAATTGAAATCCACAAAATTGTAGAAAATACTTTATAGAGACGCCTTATTGCTCATGCGTCCATTCATTCTTCTATACATTTTCTTTTGGCTATTTTGTTATATATTTACACTGTTGTGCATGTTTATATTTTTATATTTCTTATATATATGTAGGTGATCTTATATCATATACAAGATATTTTATCAATTGTAGACGTATTATTTATTCATATGTAGTTTATGCTCCTTATATGTGATGTGTTATTATTATTAACTTTAGATTGATTGTACCTCCCATCTTATACCCTACGCACAGACTTGATCTTCTGTAGGGTTGCCCATTTATTCTCCTCCCCCCTTTTTCTGCATTATCATATTTATGTACAATAATGTAAAACAAGAGGTGAATAGATTATTATTTTTATCATTATTATTATTATTATTATTTCATTTCTAGAAGACGAGAATTTATTTCGAAATGATTTACTCTCATATTAAGTATTTATGCGAATGATCGATATAAGTTTGTGCTGTTATATCCTGAAATAATAGAGCTAGGTCCCTTAGCGGTGCCATTTTATGTACTTATTTGGAGTGAGAAAAGGACTGATCACTTATACCAAATACGAAAATATTTCACTTTTGGAATTCAGTTTAGGACATGTTGAAGTTATATCTTCATTATGCAATGTTCATTTAACATTTTTATGAGAATGCTCAGTATATTGCTGATATTTTATTCATTTTAAAAACAAGTTGTTTCCTTGACTTGTTATTATAGTTGTTGTTATTTTTTATTCGTCAAGTAGACATTAAATATATTTTTCTCCACATATTCTCTGAATATTACAACAGATTATGGGCCCAGTAAGCTCAGCATAAAGTACCTAATCAGGAGAAAGTTCGCAGTTTAAATTGAAACAGTTTTCAACATGGCAGCATCCCTTACGCAAGTGGAGAAACTAGGCAAGAATTACTACGACACTTGGAAGTTGCAGATGGAGGCCATTCTCATTAAAAAAGATCACTGGTCTCATGTTAATGAGGAACGGTTAAAGCGCGAATCCCACTATACGTAACGTCACCGTCACGTCTCCGCACCGTCACCATCACGGTAAATATTCTTACATTGCAAGCAATGAACATAATCACACTATCAGTCACGTCCACCTGAATTAGGCGCGAATCCCACTATACGTAACGTCACCGTCACGTCTCCGCACCGTCACCGTCACGGTGAATATTCTTACATTGCAAGCAATGAACATAATCACACTATCAGTCACGTCCACCTCCCGTCGGCGTCGCCGTCATTGCTTGCAATGTAAGAATATTTACCGTGACGGTGACGGTGCGGAGACGTGACGGTGACGGTACGTATAGTGGGTTCGCGCCTAAACCAGTTGAGCCAGCAGAAGCACTAATCTGGGAGAAAACTGACCAGAAAGCTAGAGCAGATCTTATTTTGTCAATGCAACCAACCTGAGTATAATAAAACATTGCCGGACCTCAAATGCCGTTTGGAATAAGTTGAAAGAAGTCTACGAATCACAAGAACCAGCAAGAAAAGCAACTCTACTCAAACAGATTCTTTTCACGAAAATGTCACAAACCGATGACACGAAAGATCACCTACATATTTTATTCGAAACCGATAAAATCAATGAAATGTGGATCGAAATTTTATATAGTATACCGAAAAGCTATGAGAATTTTCGTTGTGCTATAGAAGCTAGAGATGATCTTCTCAAGCCAGAAGCACTCAATATCAAACTCTTAGATGAATTCAATGTGAGAAAAGGCAGTGAAACGGATTCAGCAGGTGCTTTATATGCGAAATCGAAATACCATTCTAGAAAAGAAGGGAACTGGAAGTCAAATTATGAATCCTCCAAACCAAAATTTGGAAATTCAGAAAAATCATTCTTTAAAGAGAATAAATTCCGATAGAAATGCAACTTTTGTCACGAAATTGGTCACAAAGAATCTGAATGCCGTAAAAAGGCAGCAAACTGGCAAACTCCGTCTAATGTGGAAGATAAAGCGATGATGATTCAAAGTTCTGAAGAGCCAAAAGAAATGGAAATAATTACTACCATACCCGCAGCTTATAGTGCGAATGCTTGCAATATACAAGAATGGTGTTTGGATAGTGGTGCTATATCGCATATGTGCCACGACAAATCGCAATTCAACAATTTGTTTCCACTTCATAATCAGAGAGTACGACTGGCGGCAAATAAAACGACGGATATTCTTGGAGAAGGTACTACCCACTTAACGTTATCTGATGGAACGAATTCAAGCCATTTGAAGTTAGGAAATACTCTATTTGTTCCTGAATTGAAAACTAATCTGTTATCGGTTTCGAAAGCCGTAGCGTTTGGGAGAGAAATAATATTTTCGAAAACAGATGCAAAAATAGTGAATCTGGATGGTAAAATAATTGCACAAGCTTTAAGAAAAGGTGATTTGTACTATATTCGAACAACTTCAGAATCTACTGCATTAGCAAAAACTCAAGCAAATGAATTGGAGAAATGGCATCAACGATATGGACACTTGAATGAAATTGACTTGAAAAGACTGAAAACCAATAATTTAGTGAAAGGTATTTCATTCAATACTCGTGACCAGTTACCTACCTGCCAAATTTGTATCACTATTACCAAAATAACAAACAAACCGATCTGATGATAGGTCAAGATGGGTTGGAGTTCACTTCTTAAAATCAAAAAATGAAGTGAAAGAGGCATTTTGGAAATTCAAAATATATGCAGAGACACAGTTGGAACAAAGAATTAAAATTTTCAAGAAGCTTGAATAACAAAACTCCATTCGAAGCTTGGAACAATAAAAAGCCTCTAGTGTCGCATTTCAAAACTTTCGGATGCAAAGCCTTTGTTCTTGACAAAACACCAAATGAAAAGTTTCAATCCAGATCAAACGAATGCATCTTTTTCTGAACATCAGAAAATTCATATGTTAGTCCAGGAGATGATGTAAATAATTTGACAGGAGACGCAAATATAAATGTACAATTCTGGAAAGAAGCAGAGGCAGAATTCCATATGATAGAAATAAATGCAGATGAAAAAGCTCATATGAGTATGAATGTAATAAGTATGAATGGGCCTTTCGCGAAAGAATGGAAGGCTGCCATGTATCATGAGTTTAATCTATTACTGCGAAATAATACATGGAATAAAGTTGATCGTACAGATGGCATGAATGTCATTGGAAGCAAATGGGTACTGAAGACTAAATACAAAGCTAATGGAGAAATCGATCGTTTCAAAGCTCGCCTTGTTGCAAAAGGTTATAGCCAACAACCAGGGGTGGATTATAATGAAATATCATCGCAAGTGGTGAGGCAGAGTTCCATTCGCACAGTCATTGCCATAGCTGTTGAATTAAATCTCACTCTTTATGAAATGGACGTAGCAATGGCTTACATCAATGGCAATTTAGATGAGACATTATACATAGAACAGGCAGTTGGTTTTGTTTTACCAGGAGAAGAAAATAAGGTTTATTGTTTGAAGAAGTCCATATACGGTCTAAAACAGTCTGACAGACAATGGTACAAAAAGTTAGACCAATATCTGCGACCTTTTTGATATATTTCCTCGACAAACAACTTCATATTCCAATACATCTGTATACGTGGATGATCTGGTAGTGGCAACCAATTCTGATGATCTTTACATCAAATTGAAAAACAATGTGAATGCAGCTTTCCAAATCAAGGATCTTGGTTTGTTACACTACTGTCTAGGAATAGAATTCCATCAAGATATCACCACAAAGAGCATAAATATGTCTCAAAGAAAGTATGTCTCAGATATTTTGAGAAAATTCAACATGTATGAATGCAAACCTGTCCAGACTCCAATCGACTCCAGTATCAAACTTTCGAAAGAAATGGAAGCAAAGTCACAGAAGAAAAAGAAGAAATGAAATCCATACCGTATAGGGAAGCTGTTGGATCTGTAATGTAGTTAGCCGTCTCAACAAGGCCCGATATCGCCTACACCATCTGTTCAGGACTGATGCACAGTAATGGTGTAATTATTTTACTCTTAAATCACTTATCATTATCACCATAATGCAAAAACAATTGCTCTGACATTTTCAAATACCTCGTATATCAAAACAGAAACAAGGTTTCTAATACCCTTGAAAAACCCAGCTGTCTATGAGGAAGAGAGACAGCGAGTTCTCTCTCGCAAAAAAGCAGTTCAGAAAAAACTCTCTCGAAAGGGCAGTACCGACTACCTTCAACGCTCGATAGATGAAACTTTGATGTTTTGCTGTGTACCGCAGATTTCTCTTTATATAATTCGCGCTGTGAACCGTGTTCATATCAGTTACGAAATAAACTTTGGATACAATTGTATTGTGGGTGGAATTTGGCATTTCAAAGAAGAAACGAACGAAGTGTTCACATTCTGGAAAGGAGAACTACCAGTCTGCAGACCAAGAGCAGCCGTAACCAAGGTAAGGGTACGATCTCTTGTTTCTGACATTGCAAAAATTATACAGTCCACTTTGCATCTCGCCCATGATTTGGTCCTTCGAGCCGGATATAATTTTTTCGCAGTTTTTCTTGCATTATTGTGAATTCATGTTCGTTTTTTTGCGTCGCTTCGTTAGCTTCTCAACAATCGTCAGTTGAAACCGAACGCGCAACCTTCACGGTCAGGTCACGCCCACACTCTCAGTCAGTCCAGTTCCAGTTCAAATCGTATCGCCTCTCGCATCACTGAGCATTTTCAAAATTTAGTAAATTTATTCGAACTCAAAATTATAATATTTTCACTCTCGCATAAGTAGTTTGAAAATCGCAAATTGTTAATTCACGTCGAACTGGTGACCTCTCTCCTCTACCTAAGTTGTTTGTAGGTAGGATATTGTTTCTGCCTATTTAGAAATCATATTATACTCATTTTAAATATAAATTGAACTCCAGCGATCGTACAGGATTGTGGATGTTTTTACCGTGAACGTCTATCTCCAATTTATTTTCTGTCGGTGGCGTACACTTGATATAGAATATATTTTTTCTTCTCTGAAATGTCGGAAAGTAAGAAGTTGAAGCAACTCCTAGCACAGAGGGAGACTGAAAAAATTAAACTAAGTGAATTGAAGAAGATCGCTGATTGTTCTCTCACAGATAAATCATATCATGCTAATTTTAAATGTCGGGCTAGACAGATGGATAGTATTTTAGCAGCTTTTGAGCAGCTTCACTATTCCATTATTTCTGTGGTATCTACACAGGATGGTGGTGATTTAGATGCTCAAAATGCGATATTCGTCGACTTTCAAAATGATTTCTTTCACTGTCAGGCCATTTTCAGTCAGTTGTTTGATGATAATAAAAATATCTCCTTGAGCTTAGATACCACTGGTGCTGTTATGAAGCAACAAAATGTTAAACTTCCTCAAATAGAAATTCCTAAATTTGATGGCACTGCAAGAAATTGGCAAACCTTCAAAGATCTTTTCGATAGCTTGATACACAATAATGATTCACTTTCCAATGTCGAGAAATTCAATTATTTGTTACTGTCATTGAGAGGTGGTGCGTTTAATTTAGTTAAAGTGATTCCTTTGACTGCTCAAAACTATATAGTGGCTTACAATGCTTTATTAAAACGCTATGATAATAAACGTTTGATTGCTAGCTCTCATTGGCATGCTATTGAGCAAACAAAAAAAATTGATTGTGCTGATAACCTTGCTCTTCATAATCTGTTAGATACTTTTTGTGAAAATGTTGCAGTGTTGGAAAATCTCTCCTATCCTGTGAAAAAATGGGATTTCATATTATTCACTATGTTAATAGATCGCTTGGACACAGATACAGCCATGCGATTTGAACGAGAATATGGACCAAAATTAACAGATGATAATCAGTTTCAGGAATTGGTTGACTATCTTAGTCAACAATGCTTAGCGGTCGATACGGTTGGTGAATCTGATTATCATTCCCCAAGAAAAATTGGCTTTACAAAAAATAAGAGTAGTGGTTCTCAGCACTATAATTCTAAACAAAAAGTCTCTTCATATTTAGTTGATTCGCAGAATAAAAAGCTCACTTGCCAACTATGTAGCCTTGAACACATGATTTATAACTGCCCAGTTTTCATTTCTAAATCTCCTAATCAACGATTCACTCTGTCGAAATCTCATAAATGGTGTATAAATTGTCTAGGTTCTAGACATCATTCATCACAATGTTCATCCAGTAGCCGATGTAAGTTATGCTCTGGAAAACATCATAGTTTGTTACATTTTGAGAAGAAAAATGTACCAACTGATTCCGTCCCAACACAAAATAATATTGAACTCATTTCTCCATCTCAGTCGTTAGTGAATGATGTTTCACAACAAAATCAAACTTCCACTAATTTGTTTGCTAACTCAAATAGCACAGTTTTACTCTCTACAGCACTTATTGAGGTGAAAGATCGCTATGGAAACTTTCAAAAAGTACGGGCTATTCTAGATAGTGCCAGCCAATCACACTTCATCTCATATAAATGTGCAAATAAATTGGGACTCAAACCGAATGATGCGATGGTTTTGGTCAGTGGGATAGGTCAGGCTACTTCACGAGCCTCAAAAATAGTGACTTGCACTATCAGACCTCACAATATAATTGAGCCACAATTTGTTTTAGAGTGCGTACTCCTGCCCAAACTTTGCACTAGTATGCCCAATGTTGATATTCCCCACGACAAATTCACGTCTTTTTCAAACTTGAAGTTGGCGGATCCCGACTTCAATATTTCTAGTCCAGTAGATATGCTACTTGGTGCCGAAATATTCGGACACATTTTGAAAGGTAGAACCATTTGCGGATCTAATGCGAAAACAGTAGCTATAGACACTACTTTCGGTTGGGTTATATTGGGCCAAGTTGATTATTCACTTCCCCCACCTGCTCTCACTCAATCCTTTCTTACCTCTACAGATATCGCACTCGAAACTGTTGTCAAGAAGTTCTGGGAACTTGAAGAGGTGCCAGTAACTTCTTTCATCTCCGATGAGGATAGTTTGGTGATAGATCACTTCAAGAGCACTTTTTCTCGCACATCATCAGGACGTTTCAAGGTTTCTCTTCCTTTTCGTAATTCAAAGCCGATATTTGAAGGATCTCGGGACGTTGCTCTTCGCAGATTCTTTGCTATGGAGCGTAGATTATCTAAAAACCCTCTCATGCGTGATCAGTATACCGATTTCATGCGAGATTATTTAGTTTTAGACCATATGGAGGCTGTGCCTCTCGAAGAGCTGCTTGCTCCGTCTTATTACATTCCTCACTTGTGTGTGCTCAAACCAGATAGTAGTACAACGAAGCTCAGGGTTGTATTTGATGCATCGGCTAAAGATTCGAATAATCTCTCACTGAATGATACTTTATTCGCGGGACCAAAATTACAAAGTGATATTGTATCTATTTTAATCAAATTTCGAACTCATCCTATCGTCTTCACGGCAGATGTCAAACAAATGTATCGTCAAATACTGGTGGATGAACGAGACGTAGATTTCCAGAGAATACTGTGGAGATTTTCTACCTCTGAACCCGTCCAGGATTTCAGATTGAAAACTGTCACCTATGGTGTAAATTGTTCACCATTTCTTGCAATTCAGACACTCTTACAATTAGCAGAAGAATACCAATCTCAATTTCCATCTGCTGCTAAAATATTGTGCAACGATGTGTACATGGATGACATCGTTTCGGGTGCAGCTTCTTTATCTGAAGCTCTCGAATGTCAGCGTCAACTTATACTAATCCTCGCAAAAGGAGGATTTGAACTCCGTAAGTGGTCCAGTAACAATCTCGCTTTGCTGGACCATCTGCCCTTGGATACCCTTGAATATAATCCTCTCTCTCTTGATTTTGATAGCGAATCGACTATCAAAATACTTGGATTGCAATGGAACCCTTCGGTTGATGCCTTCTGCTTTCAAGTAAAAACAATCAGCGATTTGTGCACAAAAAGAGTTATACTCTCAGAATTGGCTCGTGTATTCGACCCCTTAGGTTATTTGACACCCTTCACTCTATATATCAAGGTAATTATCCAGCACCTTTGGAGTATCGGTCTGGATTGGGATGAACGGCCGCCCGAGGAAATTCAACAGATTTGGTGTCGAGTGAAGCAGGAACTACCTTCGCTATCCAACATTCGTATTCCTAGGTTCGTTGGTCACAGTGGACCGTGCATGATTGAGATACATGGGTTTTGTGATTCTTCAGAAAAGGGTTACGCAAGTGTCGTCTATATTCGGAAGATAAATAATTCAAATGGGGATATATCCATTCATCTCGTCTATGCAAAATCCAGAGTAGCTCCATTAAAAAAAATATCAATTCCAAGGCTCGAACTGTGCGGAGCCTTACTTCTCGCTAAATCTCTCAGATTTGTACATGATATTCTCTGTTCCGACCTTGCTATATATCAAATTTTTGCGTGGACGGATTCTACTATTGTTTTATCCTGGATACATAGCTCACCCCATAAATGGGCCACTTTTGTTTCCAACAGGGTGACTAAAATCCAAGAAAAAATTTCACCGTCTTCATGGCATCATGTCATGTCCGAAGACAACCCTGCTGATCCAGCATCACGAGGCTTGATGCCCTCAGAATTAATAAATAACAGCCTTCGGTGGGCAGGTCCGCATTGGCTCAAAAAATCCTCTATTGACTGGTCTCATTTTGAAATATCTCCGTATGAAACTGAGGAAGAAATGAGACGGGTTGCTCTTACTACCACTGTGATTGAGTCGTCCTTGGAAGCATTGATTGAAAGATATTCATCATTACCCAAAATCCAACGTATAGTTGGATACATTTTACGATTCTATCATAACCTCAAAAATGCAAATGATCGTAAAATATCTGATTTGAGCCCAAATGAACTCGAGATTTCATTGAACATTCTGATCAAACACTCTCAAGCCAGTGCATTTTCGAAAGAAATTAGCCTTCTGAAGCAAAAAAAGGTTTTACCTAAAAGCTTCAGGAAACTCAACCCTTTTTTATGCTCCCAGGGACTTCTCAGGGTGGGCGGACGTCTATGTCGATCATCTCTACCATTTGAACAAAAATACCCTGCTCTTCTGCCCAATTCTCATCGTTTGACAACACTCATAATTGAATATACTCACAGGCGCTACTTACATCCAGGTATTCAAACTCTGCACAATTTACTCCTCCAGCGCTATTGGCTCGTATCTCCAAAACGAACTATTCGAAAAGTTATCACCAATTGCCACAGATGCTTCAGAACTAATCCTACTAGTTCTCAACCTTTAATGGGCGATCTTCCGGTGGCTAGAGTATCAAAGCTTAAACCATTCTCTCATGTTGGTGTGGATATGGCTGGTCCCATCAATATAACTATGAGTAAATCTCGTGGTGCAAAGACTCTGAAATCTTATGTTTGTATCTTCGTGTGTATGGCCACAAAAGCTATACACATTGAATTAGTATCGGATCTAACCTCTGAAGCATTCCTTGCTGCCCTTCGTCGTTTTATTTCAAGACGTGGAAGGTGCAGTCACGTATTTAGTGATTGTGGAAGCAACTTTGTTGGTGCCTCAAAATATCTTGCTGATATTATGAAAGTAGCTGCTCAAGAGGAACAGATTACATGGCACTTCAACCCTGCCCATGCGCCAAATTTCGGTGGGCTCTGGGAAGCAGGGATTAAATCCATCAAGTCGCACTTATTTAGGGTAGTCGGAGGTCAAGTGCTGACCTTCGAAGAATTTTATACAGTCCTCGTTCAAATTGAGGCGGTTTTGAACTCTAGGCCATTATCTCCTGTAAGCTCCGACCCAAATGATCTCCAAGTCCTTACTCCTGGTCATTTTTTAACCCTGGAGCCTCTCAACACTTTACCTGACCCAGATTTGGGAAATATAAAAATGGGGAGACTCTCTAGGTGGCAGCTACTACAACAGATGCATCAAAATTTCTGGGATAAATGGCATCTGGATTATCTACACACTCTTATGCAACGATCCAAATGGACGGTCGCTGGAAAAAATATCGAAATAGGTGCAATGGTCTTATTGAAAGACGATTCACTACCACCACTCAAGTGGTCTTTGGGAAGAGTGGAGAGCGTTCACAAAGGTCATGATGGCATTGTTCGCGTAATTTCGGTTAAAACAAGTAGGGGCACTATGAGGAGACCAGTCTCCAAAGTATGTCTGCTACCAAATCAAGATTAAATCTTTCCTATATTTCTGTTTGTGTTGTCTATAAGTTAGGAAAATAGTTTAGCTTGAATAATATTAAAATGTTCATTTTAGGTGGGCGGTATGTTCAGGACTGATGCACAGTAATGGTGTAATTATTTTACTCTTAAATCACTTATCATTATCACCATAATGCAAGAACAATTGCTCTGACATTTTCAAATACCTCGTATATCAAAACAGAAACAAGGTTTCTAATACCCTTGAAAAACCCAGCTGTCTATGAGGAAGAGAGACAGCGAGTTCTCTCTCGCAAAAAAGCAGTTCAGAAAACTCTCTCGGAAGGGCAGTACCGACTACCTTCAACGCTCGATAGATGAAACTTTGATGTTTTGCTGTGTACCGCAGATTTCTCTTTATATAATTCGCGCTGTGAACCGTGTTCATATCAGTTACGAAATAAACTTTGGATACAATTGTATTGTGGGTGGAATTTGGCATTTCAAAGAAGAAACGAACGAAGTGTTCACATTCTGGAAAGGAGAACTACCAGTCTGCAGACCAAGAGCAGCCGTAACCAAGGTAAGGGTATGATCTCTTGTTTCTGACATTGCAAAAATTATACAGTCCACTTTGCATCTCGCCCACCATCAGCGTATTGAGTCAATTCAATGGTAATCCCGGTAAGGCACTCTGGATAGCAATGAAACGTCTATTTCGTTACCTGAGAAGTACTAGTTCACTGGGTTTGCACTTTCAAAAATCTGGCAGACCGCTTGAAGATCTAGACAATCGGAGATCGTAAGTACGTTTTAATTTTTGGCAGAGCCGCCGTTTCTTGGGAAGCAAGGAAACAAAAATCAGTTGCTCTATCTTCCACAGAGGCAGAATATATGGCACTCTCGGAAGCCGCTAAAGAAGCAATATATATGAACAACTTTCTGAAAGAAATCAGCTATCTGGAAAACGATGTTCAGACCACCATTCTTTTCTGTGACAACCAGGGGGCACAGAAACTAACAAGAAACCCAGTTTATCATTCCCGCACAAATCATATAGACATTCGGCACCACTCCATAAGAGAAGTATTCGAGAATGGAGAGATAGATCTCAAATACTTACCAACAGAAGTAATGACTGCTGATATTTTCGCCGAATCTCTTTCCGAAGAAAAACTGAAGAAACATTCGATAGATTTGGGTCTTCGTGAAGTTAAACCACATTAAGAGGGGGTGTTGAAGTAATATCTTCATTATACAATGTGCATTCAACATTTTTATGAGAATGCTCATTATGTTACTGATATTTCATTTATTTTGGAAACAAGTAATTCCCTTGACTTGTTTTTATAGTTGTTGTTATTTTTTATTTGTCCAGTAGACATTAAATATATTTTTCTCCACATATTCTCTGAATTTTACAACAGGACATAAGTATTATTAATGAAAAATTAAAACAAAAATAATTAATTATTAAAATTCAGAAATCGCATTCAAATTTCTAATTATGAAATGAGGCGTATAAATACCCCAAGAATAGGGTGAACCTCGACTGTATGGTTATTTATTTTGATATGGTTCGTCCTATTAACTCCAAATTATTAAATTATGAATGTAATGAATTGATTTATTAGAGAAAAAATAAAAAAAATGTGCAGAGTGTAAATTTGTTTCATGTGAGTTTTCATTATATATCATCCTTATAGTGTTCGCTCTTTCTCAAAAAATATTCCCAATTCAATTTATTATTCACAATGAATACGAAAATCAATCATCGACCGACAATACCTTACGTTATAACTGGATCAGAACTATCCGCTTGGTGATGCGCATCCCGGCTAACTATAACTTAGCTATCCCTTCTTGTGAAACAGTCTCAAAAAATCAACAACATTTAAATATTCGAAATGCTTTTTTGCATTCTTTTGCAACGAAATGAATTCTCCACTTCATTGCCTCCTTGTTCCACTGAACTACTTCAGCAGATCAACCGATTACGCTATATAGCGCATTTGTGGAAAATGCAACATTAGCAGATTCAATCGACTCCCAACCAGGAACTTCTGGATGGGTATTGAATGAGATTAGCTATGACTTCCAATGGTTTGAAGGCTCACAGCTACCACCCTCGGTGAAAGATGTGATTCTAGTCAATGAAAGTTCGGAAGGTGATATTCAATTCTAAATTTATTTTACATTTAAGATTCATTCCTTTATTTTAAGATTAATATATATTACAGGTGAAGAGGAAGAAGTTAGATAGGATAGTGAAGAAGGTGAAGAGGAAGAAGTTAGATAGGATAGTGAAGAAGGTGAGTGTGAAGAAGATACAGGGATAAATGATGTCGATTCTGAAACAGAATGAATCATTAGATATTCAAGTTTGAATCATCATGTTGATATTGTGAAAAGTGAGTTATGAAAGAATTTTCGAGCGAATTCATGCGTTTGTGATGAATTGTTGAAATATAACTAAACCACTTCTGAATTTTTTTCACTTGTTTATTTGAATGCCATTTCGATATTTGAATCGAAAGAAAAGTAGTGGTAAACTGAGTGTGTCTGCGGTCAAACGGCACTCTTGCTCTTTGAACTTGAATATTCGCATTTCTTTTCAATTCCAGCTTCTGACACTTTGCACGTAGAATGCAACTACGTTTCCTTGACATGTGAATTTTCAATTTTTTTACACTTTGATAGCTTCTGACAATTTAAAAAAAAATATTGCAACTTCATAAAAAAAATGGCACCTTCAGCTGTTAATCTTCCAGACTGAATTCATTCCAAATGAGAAATTCCTTGGACAGAGGTATGTTGCCCGACATGTTGTCAGCTCTCCCTCTATTATTGAGTGATAATTGATTCATTCGAATCAAGAGAAAAATGCTAGGATCGTCCAAAAACGCTAGAACCACCACCAGCACTAACGATCTCAGACAATAATTGGAGAAGGAGCACTAAAATGTGAGAGATGATATCCTACCGAATTTCATCTCTAAGTTCAGGTATCTTCGTTCTATTTCCACTTTGAATAAACCAAAAATATGGAAGAATAGATGATAATAATGTTATTTTGTTTCGTTTTGTGAAATGTGGTTGGTGCCATTCA
The DNA here is from genome assembly GCA_032362365.1 of Zygogramma bicolorata. NCBI lineage: Eukaryota > Metazoa > Arthropoda > Insecta > Coleoptera > Chrysomelidae > Zygogramma > Zygogramma bicolorata. The sequence goes on along the minus strand of JAVJAQ010006011.1, from coordinate 1,107,789 downwards.
GCTTATGCTATATCACAAAAGTAAAGCTCAGAATTCAAAATAACATCTGATTTTTGAAGCCTGCCCATATGACTTGAACTACTTTGAATCGAAAGTTTCACTAATGACATACCCGCATTACTCAAGTTCATCTGAATAATAGACCTGAACTTCTGTTATGTGACTTATAGTGGTGCATTTTCTCAGCTGAAGCCATTTTTCTAGATTGATCAATATACAACTACCAACTATAATCATGACTGTTGAAGTAGCCGCTGATCCAGACACTCCTATACTAGGCGGAGACAGAAATTTTATTTTCAAATGGATGTATCGCATACACTAATGTTATTGCATTTATATTACTATCTTAGATTACTACGAGGGTTGAAATAGGAATAAATAATCAAATTGAAGAATAAAAAACTGACTTATCTGTACAAAACTCTCCATATGTTCTGTATCTAGTAGGATCAATATCTTCTTCTGGTGGATCTGAACATAAACTACACAAGTCCATCAATTCTTCGGCAAATTCGTCATCTAAACTTTCTGAGGACGACATATAAATTTTAGCTTTGAATTCCAAGGATTCCAGTAAATTCATATTTTTCACAGCTTGGAAAACTATATTATTTTTCTCTCCATGACACCATTCCGCACCCAGATCCACGTAAGAATCACCAAGTTTTACACTATGAATTCGTCCACCGATTCTTGGTTCTGCTTCCAGAATTTTGAAATCTGTGAAATTATTCTCCAGTAATTTTGTTGCAGCCGCTATTCCAGCTGGTCCTGCACCAACAATGATCAGGGGGATGGAGGATGCCATCCGTAGAAATGAAGATAACAAAACTATAATTTCAACTAGTTTCAGCAGCATTTTACTGAATGACTTCCTAATGCTACAATGACGTTAATTATGGCAAACTACCCGGTATATCACGTAATACATCTGAAAAGTTCAAAGGAACACGATAGTTCTAGTTACTGATGTGAAATGAAATAAACTTCAAATATATCTTAGTGGTTCAAGGAGACCAAGTTATCTGATTAAAAAATATTCCTCTGACCCTTGTTGACAAAAATAATTCTGTTTTTGTATTTTGAAATTAGCATGAATCTCATCCGCTTTTTGAAGAGAGTGAGAACTGTTCTCGACTGTGTTTTGTGTTTCTCGTAATTGTGCTTTATTATCCACTTATGAATTTGAAATAAAAAAAAAATCTCGAACAAAACCTCAGCTCATTTGTGATTCTGGAGAGTAAAGATTGCACTAACGAAGTTAATCTTTTTTCAAGGGCCATTGACTTGATGCAGATAATAAACAGTGAAACTCTTCAATTAGTTATAGCATTTTTCACAGATATAAACATTCTTGAAAATTGTGAAATCGCTAACGTACCCCGTGGTTGATACGATTCTGTTTCTGAATAAAAAAAGAGTATATCAGGATTTCGAATTAATACTGCAGTGCCAATGTCGCCAAATGCCAGGGAGGTAACGACATATTTCACTACACCATTTCCGCAAGCTTCATTTTTTTGATATTAGTTGTGTGTGTGAAATGTATATTTGTAATCTGAACGTCTGCCGGCGCACCCCCTCAACATGGGGTCGCAGGAGCGTTACAATTGGAACAAAAATCAACCAAAAACAGTTTATCGCCGCATACGAACTGGCTGTCGCCATCAGTTCAAACTTGAAATATCGTCAACCTAATTCCACAACAAAACTTGTCTGCCACCCGTATAAGTAAGCACAACAAAAATCTAAAAAAATCATGTTCGCAGGAAGAAATTGATTGAGGTGCCTATTTTTATATCACTAAACCCAAGAATTATAGTCTGCCACTAATAAGATACAATGAAGGTCGTCTGACAAGGGTATGAAGTTGCTAGGCTATTCAAATTCGTTTCTGTACATGGGGATCTTGTAACGATAAGAGATATAGAGTGTCGTTTACATTGTGGCCAATTTGCGTATTGAGAGCTCTACTATATGGTGTAAAAACATCAAATGTAGCCCTTTTGGTTCTAGAGATATACAGGAAAAACCAAAAAAACCCACATTTTGTTTTTGCCTGTATCTTCTTTGTTCGCAAACATATTGAAAATCTGTCTACATTTTGCTATTGTTACTTGATGTGTGCTATCAGAATATGACCTTGAATTTTTAATACAGGGTGTCATCTGACTTGGACCACCCCCCTCTTTGAATTTTTAAATACGGACCTATATTTTTTGTTGTAGTTGTTGGATCGTCGACGTTCACTTAATACTGAAAAATTAAATCAAATTTTTAATTTCGGGATGTTTTGGTAATAATTTATTATAATTGGGTGAATTATTCCGTTTCAAATGAAGGCCCTGGAAATTGGTTGACTGTTAAATAAAAACACAATAGCAAATTTTACGTCTCCCTATGTACAATAGAGTTTTCCGAGAGTTTTTTTTTTATTCCAATTGCCTTGAGCATTTTCTACAATGAACTTCGAATAGCGAAAATTTTTATGATTATCTAAAACATATCTACAATAAAAATAGATTATGTGTATTTTGATAAGCTGACAAATAAATGATAGCAATTATTACATACGAAACGAACACTATTATTGTAATGAAAATTGATACAAAGTAATTTAAGTATATATACAAAAATATTAATGGCGCATTAATGTTAGAATCGGAGTCCTTCCATTTCGACACATTCTTGAACTCGTTTTTCATATTATTTATTGCCCTTCATTCACTTCTTCGCTGCATTGTTGCGAAAGCATTCAAAAGCCTCAATCCCAAGTTTTCCACATTTTCTATCTCTCTGCCTGCGTAAATCCTATTTTTCAAGTCCCCCATAGAAAACATTCCGAAATTGTGAAATATGGTGATCTTGTAGGGCATCTTATCGGCTAATTATTTGCTCTCTATCTTTTGTTGATTGTGGTATTCAGAAACTGATTAACCTCTCTTATACAAAGAGGACCAGCTCCATCATGTTAAAACTAGATTCCATTCAACTTACCAATTGAAAAATATTCGAGGTATCCAGTGAAGGCGGTCCTTAAGAATTGCATATAACGTTCGCCATTCAATGTCTCCTGGAAAATATATGGCCCAAGAATTTCATTATCAAATATTCCTGCCCATACTTTGGATCCAAATCGCACTTGAGGTTAGGTTAGGTCAGAAGTGAGTGGGTCTGTTCGGCCCACAAGGGTTTATTGTGGCTCACACCTATTCAAACTCGACCAAATAAACCCAGCTTCTTAACGAAGCTGATTAGTTTGTATGGTGAGTGATCTTTCAGGTCAGATGGTAAGAGTGAAGCCTTGCCAAACTCTGAAATCCTGATTCGGTTCGCAGCGGGGCAGGCACAAATTATGTGCTCTGCTGTTTCATCATTTTCCAGACAGAGACGACACAAGCTGTCTTCTGACAGTCCGATTCTCTGCATATGATGATTCAAATGACAGTGACCTGTGAGGAGGCCAGTTAGACATCGTAGTTCGTCCCTACTGTAGTCCAACAACTGTTTGGTTTCCGACTTCGAAGGATGAATAAACGCCTTGGAATGAGCCAATTCTGGAAGATTCGGCCAGAAGTCCATAAATCTTCTTGCCATCCAGGTATTCAATCTTTGTTTGGCAAAGCCTAAAGCGATGCCAATGACAGGTTCTGGTCCGATGAAGCTGCTTGCAGCACCCTCCTTTGCAAGGGAGTCAGCAGCCTCATTGCCTTCCAGGCCAGTATGGCCCGGAATCCAGACCAGAGACAATTTGTTAAATCTTCCTATTGGGGTGAGTCGTTTTTGGCAATTTGTTACCAGTTTAGACGTTAATCGGTAAGAGCCAATAGCTTTCAGCGCCGCTTGACTGTCCGAGAATATTTTTATTGACTTGTGTGTGAGGTTGGATTCTACCAATCTCTCCGCACACAGTTCAATAGCATAAATTTCCGCTTGAAATACGGTCGCATAGGTCCCTAGGCAGGTTGATATCTCTGTCCTGAGTTTGCGACTGAAAACACCTACACCAGAACCAGAAGGTGTTTTTGATCCATATGTGAACCAACAACTATCTGCTCTCAGTATTTCCTTCTCCCGGAGGATCCAGTCCTCTCTACTCGGGAAAAGTACTGTATAAGGCAGTTCATAGTTTACAGTTGGAGTCATAATGTCAGAGGTCATTCCCAGAATGCTGCAACTTCTAGTGTCAGCCAGCAGTCTAGTATACTCTGCATTAGAATTTTTTGTGCAATTAGCGATGTGCACAAGTCTACGTGCAGTCCATCTAGCCTCTCTCTCCAGAAAAATGTGGAGAGGAGGTAGATCTAGAAGGATCTCCATGCCGCTGACGGTGTGGTACTGATGGCACCACAAATAGCCAAACAGGCCTGTCTCTGTAAGCCAGACAGCTTTGCCTGAGCCGTTTTCTGAGAAGCCTTCGGCCACCAGGCAATTGCCCCATAGGTAATCATTGGTCTGACAATAGTCACATAAATCCAATGAATTTTTTTGGGACCTAAACCCCAAGATTTACCACAAATTCTTCGACAAGTCCATAGGGACAGTTTGGCTTTGTGTAAAACTTTTTCCAAGTGGGCGTTCCAGGTGAGTTTTTTATCAAGGACAATGCCAAGATATTTCACCTCCGTTCCAAATGAAATGACCTCACCATTGAGAGAAAGTGGCGTTAAATCATCCAATTTTGTCCTCCTAGTGAAGGGGATTATCACAGTTTTGCTGGGGTTTACAGACATCTGCTCCCTCTGGCACCAACCGTGAACAATATCCATCGTACATTGAAGGATATCACAAGCTACCCTTCCCGACGTGGACCTTGCCAAAATGACAAGGTCATCTGCATAAGCTTGCAGATCTACTTGTCTTCTTCCGAGGGCATTAAGCAGACTGTCCATCAGGAGTGACCACAGAAGGGGAGATAGTACCCCACCTTGAGGGCAGCCCCTGGTGACCCTGAACTTAATGGCCTCGTCTTGAAGAGTCGTAGTTGCAATTCTGTTTACCAGCATGGCATAGATCCAACCCGTTATGGTTGTTTTTATGTCCCTTCCAGTCAGGGCTGATCCTATAGATTCAGGTAGTGCATTGTCAAATGCTCCTTCAATATCGAGAAATACGGCAACTGCAATCTCCTTGTTATCAAGGGATTGGGAAATTTTCTCTATGAGGTTATTTAGTGCTAAATCTGTCGATTTGCCAGTTTGATAAGCATACTGGTGGTTATTCAGGAGGCTGAAAATAAAGCCACCTTCCTGATATGTTCGTCCAGTATCCTCTCAAGTCCTTTCAACAGGAAGGATATAAGGCTGATTGGTCGTACCGATTTAGGGTGTGGGTCTTTTCGACCCACTCTAGGTATGTATACCACCCTTGCTGCCAACCAACTGGGTGGTATATAGTTCCACGCCAGACTTGCTCTATACAATTTTATGAGAATGGGTAGAATTATTTCCAATCCGTTTTGAAGCAGAGCTGGGAATATGCCGTCCTCTCCAGGAGATTTGAAGGGCTGAAACTATTTTATAGCCCATTCAACAGCCGGTGCTGTGATAACCTTCTTGGCGACCTCCCAGTCGTTCTTTTTAGGGCACTTGAGGACGTACTGATTATTTTATTTTTCTTCACATACACTACCTTGTGCAGTATTGTCAAAAATAGCATAAAAGTCAAGTGAAATATTTTACGAAATATTGGATATAAAAACTATTACCAACCAAATAAGTGAAGATAAGGAATAAACCTCCAATTTGAAATAAAAAATATTCCGGAATATTGCGAAAATGGGCAAAAAACCGAAGAGAAGAATAAATTGACAATGACAGCGGAAACTATCAAAAATTATAACAAAGACACTCCTGATAAAAATATGGAATGTGATCCTGAAGACAGTACGTCGGAATACAGGTATAATCCATACAGACAACCCTACTATGAGAGAAGAGAAGAAGCTGTACAACATGTGATAAATAACTGGATCACCAACTCACAGGACTTCAGGAACGTACAAGAATCCTCAAATTCTAAAGAATTATTGCCTGAATATGCCTTCAACCAAGGAGTTAACAATCTGTTGGACTACTCAGCAAAAACTCATGAAATGAAAAAAAAAAGGTGTGAGTCAGTCAATACAAATTAACTATGATGATAAGAAGTATGAAACTAACAAAAGGGAAAAACATAACGAAACCAATTCCTGGACTCTTTTCAAGAAATGTACTGATAAGTCTCCCCTAGAAATACTATTGGAAAAAAATTGAAGAACAACGTGAAATTATTTCAAAAAAATTCGAAGATATCGAAAGGATAGTCAAAAACATTAAAATTGGTGCTCCAAATTTTGATATCACCAACCAGCATTCAGCAAAAGGAACTGATGTAAACCCAACACAAGTAAATAATAGTGATTCAGTAAATATAACAAAGGAAATCACATATTAGGAAGCTCTCTTAAAAAATTCTGAAATACAAATGAAACATAAAAATACAAATGAAAATAAATTTATTTCTACGTCTCAGCCATCTACTGAATGTCCAAGAAAATTGAATGATAATTTAATAGAAACGGAAGAAGCCCATTATTCATCTACTAAAGATATAAATAGATCATTCAAGAATAACGGAAAGTTCATATTATCGAACAATAAAAACTATGTTTGTGATTCCCAACAAAATAGTCAACACAAAAATCTCCGACGATGAATTGGAAAAGCTGATAATATTAAAAACTAGTTTTCTGGAGTACAGCCCAAGGTTTGGCTATATTTATATCGAGTGATTCCAAATGTGTGTGAAAATGATATTATTAAAACTTACATAAAAGATTTGCTGAAGGAAACTCAACAAAACATAATCGTGGATGAACTTGAAAGTAACAACAACTCATATCAATGCTTCATGGTTGCAACCGAGTTCAAGTACAAGGACAAATTATATTATCCATGCTTTTGGCCAAATGGAGTAGCGTTCAGAAGATTCGATTTTCGAACAAAATGGGAGAAAATAGAAAGCATTCAAAAAAACTCTTTTTTATCTCATCCGAAAACGATGATCTCATGAACATAAAACAGAACTTGACTACAAAAATATATTACAGTTTCCTGTATGATTTCCACTTACAATGGGTTTACAAAACCGTGACACGTGTTTCGCTATTACAATAGCTTCTTCAAGCAAGATAAGTTAATAGCAAGAGAACTTAACTAATTCCAAAGAAAAACAATTTTCATTATTCTATCAAAATATACAGTGCATAACGAACAAAATTATCGATATCGAGATTTTTCGGAGTGAAGAACACAATTTTGATGTATTAGCATTCACAGAGCATTGGTTGAGATATAATGATATGCTTGACTTGGTGAATTCTGAAAACTATTCAATAGCTTCGTGTTACACAAGAAATGCTTCAATACATAGTGGAAGCTGCATTTTCATAAAAAACAACCTACAATATGAAGAACTCGCATTTTTGAAAGATAAGAGTATAGAATTATTGTTGGAATGTTCAGCAATAGAGATAAAATGCCCCAAAGTTATAGTTGTAAACATCTACCGACCTCCATCTGGCAACTTTCTATCTTTCTTAAAGATTTAGAAGACTCCGTTCTATTGAAAAAAAATTACCAAAGTATAATACAATAGTTTGTGGAGACTCAAATATAGATTTGATGAACCAATCTGATAAAAATTGCAACATATTGATAGATTTATTAGCAACTTTCAACATGAAACCAACCATTAATGAGCCTACAAGAGTTACCACTACTTCAGCTACATGTTTAGATAATATATTTATGAATGCCCCAATATATGGAAGTCAATTGTGTAGAAATGGATTGTCAGATCATTTTGGAATCAAAATAAAATTTCCTGAGAACGTTTCCAGAAACGCAGAAATCAACAAGACTTTTAGAAGAGAAATCACAAAAGAGGAACTAGATACATTCAGATACGAAATACAGAACATCAACTGGAATTTCATATTGCGAGAAAATGATCCAAAAGTTGCTACTAAAATCTTTGTTGAGAACATCCAAACAGTTCTGAACTTGTTTATCCAAAAAAAATTGTGAATTTCAACAAAAAAGCATGGATTACTGATGACATCAAAATTGGAAGTAACATAAAAAGGTGCATATACGAAGACATGTTGAAAGGAAAAGTTGTCAAGGAAAATTTCAAAGAATATTGCAGAAATTTAAGCCGTTTCCTGACTGAAAGAAAAAAACAATTCAATTCCGATTTTATCATGAATTCCAACAATACAGTTAAGGCAACATGGCAATTGATTGGGCAAATAATGGAAGAAAACCAAATCCTAAATTCTACATAAACGATTCAAGGAAGAATAATGAGACAAACGAGGAAGTTTTAAACAATATTAATAACTATTACATGAATATTCGACAAAATAAGAACAGCATAAATAGTGATTTGAAAAAAGTTGCCAAAAATAGTAATACAATGTTCCTGAATGAAACAACCCCAGAAAAAATATTCAATATTATTTACTCATTGAAAAATACAGCTGCAGTTGGATATGATGAAATCCCAACAAAATTATTGAAATATTGTGCAGATGAGTTGTGTAGAGTGTAGACCATTGTTATATATCATGAATTTATTTTTCAAACATGGTTCATTTCCTCAAGAATCAAAAGTAACGGTGATCAAACCAATGCACAAAAAAGGAAGTAAAACTGAAATCTCAAATTACAGACCTATAGCTCTGATCTCAACAGTTGCAAAAATTTTTGAAAAAGCCTTACTCAAAAGAATGTTGGATTACTTGGAAAAATTTGATATCATTTAAAAAATGCAAGTGTCTATCTGAAAGGAAGGTCTACACTGAGAAGCATATATATTGCCCTGAATGACATACTCGAAGGTCTCGATGAAAACCAGAAAATAATGGGAATATTCATCGATTTATCGAAGGCTTTTGATAATGTAGACCATGAAATTTTACTGGCAAAATTAGAAAAAATGGGATTCAGAGGCAATATTTTCGATGTCTTAAAATCATATCTACTAGGGAGACGTCAATGTGTTGCAGCCACTGAAGGAGTTCAAGAGTACAAATCAAAATGGATGACAGTTGAAGGTGGAGTACTTCAAGGATCGATTTTAGGACCGATTTTATTCCTCTTGTATACCAATGATTTGCCACAAGCAGTATCTCAAATGGTGAATATGTTTGCTGATGATAATTCATTAATGATACGGAAACAATCCAATGACAATTCGTTAGAAACAATTCCTGGAACTCTAGAAATTCTGGAAAAATGGTATAGTACAAATAATTCCAAATTGAATATTCCAAAATCAATTGCTATCAAGTTCAGTTTTAGAAGGGAACCGACTCTGAAAATTACCCGTGAGAATAAAACAATTGAAACATGTCAACATACAAAATTTCTTGGTATTGAAATTGATGCCCAGCTAAATTGGGAAGAACATATCAACAGCTTGACAAAGAAACTTTGGTCATGTACATTTGCATTGCGAACAATTGAATTATTCGTTAACCAAAATAATAATAATAATAATAATAATAATAATAATAATAATAATAGCATTTACTGTCCAACAGTTACCCATTTACAGGACAAAATATACAGTATGTTAGCGTGTATTATATGATGTTAATAAAGAAAAAAAAATTACTCAATATATTGTTTTACAATAGATACTAGTTCCCTGATTGTACAAAAAAAAATATCAGTTTGGTTATTCAATACATTGCATCTACTGCACATTCTATATATTGGCGATTTCAATTGAATATTTGACGGTTGAACATTACATTACTTCGTGAGTTATATGACGGAACATTGAAGTTGATCTGGCTCAGTAGCGTAAGCGAATCGATTGAGCCCCTGAGCAATTTGAAGAATATCACACTGGCACAGTTTCTTCGGGCCTCTAATCTATCGATGTCAAATTTTGTACATAATTCATGATTGCTCACTCCTCTCTCCGGGTAAGTACCATCGACTTTGAATGAGAGAAACTTCAAAAACTTTCTCTGAACACGTTCAACAGCTGTATTTTGATATTCATAAAAAGGAGACCACACAATGCTAGCATATTCCAGTTTGGATCTCATATTAGTATAATATAATAATATCAGGGCTTTGATGTTGGTGAATTGCCTACAGTTTCTTATTAAGAATCCATAAGATTTTAAGGCTTGTGAGACTTTTGTGCTAATGTTTTCACTGAAGGTTAAAGTATTATCGAATATTATACCCAAATCCTTGATCGTTTTGCATGTAGTCAAATTTACATTGTCAATTTTATATGGATAGGAAACAGTTGAAAATCTTCTGATATAGCTAATGACTTTGCATTTTTCAACATTGAGATATAAACGATTTTTCGAGCACCACTCTTGGATGAAATTCAATTGAGCTTGCAAATAGAGACAGTTCTCAGTATCGTTGATTATCGAAAACATTTTCAGGTCATCCGCGAAACATAATCTTTCACAGGTGAGTCCTTCACATAAATCGTTGACGAATATAAGGAAGTGAAGTGGGCCTAAATTGGAGCCCTGAGGAACACCCGATGATGCATTGTATATATTTGAACAAAAGCCGTTATATGTAACATATTGTCTCCTATCCGATGACTATGATTCAAATAAATCTCTTGCTTTCTCGGTGAAGCCAATATCACCAAGCTTGTTCAATAATACGCTGTGATCTACCCTATCGAATAAATAAATAACGTCAACTTGCTTATTATCGTCTAGGGCATTCGATATATATTGGGTGATAGTGACTAAGTTAGTGACTGTGGATCTATTATTCACGAAACCATGTTGAGAGTTCGAGATCAAATTCCGAATATCAGAATATATGCGATCATAAAGAATCATCTCAAAGACCTTTGCAAAGTTGCAGAGCATCGAAATACCTCTATAATTTTCTATTTTGTCCTTGTCTCCATTCTTGAATATCGGACATACCCTTGCCTCTTTCCAAATATTTGGAAATATACCTGTATCTAGACATAAATTGTAGATTTTAGTTAGCGGCTCTGAGAGAGTATTTGCGCAATCTCTGATGATGAATGATGGTATTTTATCTGGGCCAGAAGACATCTTATTTTTTCATTGCTTCAATTACTTCAGATCCTTCTATTGGATGCAAATTTATAGTAATGTGGTATGGTTTATTACTTTGTGAAGCTATCGTAGAGGGGTTTTTTTGAAATGCACTACTGAAAAAATCCCTAAATGCATTAATTATCTCTTGCGGATTTTCTAGCGTATTATCGTTGTAATGTAGCCTGCCAGGAATTCTTGTGGTATTGTTTTTGGAGTGGATGAAGGGCCAGAACTCTTGGGGATTATTCGCTTGAGAGGTTTGTATACTCTCCATGTACTCATCATAAGCAGTTTCACTTTGACACTTGATTGTGCGTCTCAGCCTAGTAAATTCAAGAAATGCTGCTTGAGAACCTGACTTCTTGTATTTCTTTCTATGTTCAGCTTTCATTTTGATGTTGCTGATTATTTCAGCATTAAACCATGGTGGGTACCTATCAGCATAATATCTATATGTTGGAACATACTCATCGAATGCCCTGAATATTTTCTCATATAATAATTCAACAGCTTCATCAACTGAATGAATACCATCCAACAATTGCAAATCCATTTTATAAAGGATCCTATACAAATCAGGAAAATTGGCTTTTCTGAAGTTATATGACTTTTGATTCGAACTGAACCTGAAATTGGATTGTTTTTTATTGGTTATGTTGAAAGTTACCATAAGAGCTGGATGGTGTCCATTCTCGGACACTAATGGAGCACTATCTTTTCTTACTTCACAATCAAAGTTAGCAATTACTAAGTCTAGCAATTACTAAGTCTAGCAATTTCCTCAGGTGATTTTTAATCTGATTTAGTTGTTGTAAGTCGAAAAAATCACAAAAGTTGTGTAATATTGAGGTTTTGTTATCAGCTAAGATCCTATCCACAAATTTTGGCGTGTTAAAATCTCCCAACATCAAAACCAATCCATCATTAAAACAATCAAGTTGTTCCAATGATTCAAAAAAATTTTCGAATTCGACACTATTCAATTCATCTGGAATATACAAAACTACTCTATAACAAATTTGAAGGCTGAAGTAACATTACACAACAAGCATGTCAATAGATGAAAAACTCATACTAAGGTTTGTTGTATCTACTATTTCAGTTCTGAATGAATTTTTACAGGCTAATGCAGCCATCAAAGCATATTACGCTTATATATTCCAGAATGAAGTATGGAATTATATTTTGGGGAAAATCTGTCGAAATTACCAGAATTTTCAAAACACAAAAATTCTGCATAAGAAGTATCTTTCACCTTTAAAGAAGAGACAGTTGCAAGGAAGTCTTCAAGGAACAGGGAATACTCACTCTGCCATGTATATACATATATGAATGTACATATTTTGCAATGAAAAATTATGAAGAATTCATGAAGAAATATGAAACAGTAAATCTTCACAACACCAGATATAAAATACTTAAATTACAACAAACACGATATGCCCAAGTTCAGAAAAATGTTGTTAATCAAGTTTTAAGAATTTTCAACAATGTTCCCAAAGAATTCAGAAAACTGCCAAAGAACCAATTCAAACTGAATTTCAAGCAGTATTTATCACAGAAAGCATTTTATTGTGTTTTATATTTTTATAATTGATTTTTTTATTTATTTATACATATTCGTTCCACACTGTGAAGTATTATGGAATAAAGTGATTATTATTGGTCTGAGACCAGACATGTTCATTATTCCTATTGAATATATCGCAATTTGTGAAACGATTTTTCTACGCAACCGGTTGCAGAAATTTCTTCTTCTTTCGGGATCTCCTGGATATACTTGCCCGCTTACTCTATTATGTTAGTGATATTTATCGTCCCTCAATTGACATCGATAAAATATTTGCATGGTCAGATTCTACCGTAGTTCTTACCTGGCTGAATTCTTCCCCACATCGATGGAAAACATTCGTCAGCAATCGTGTTTCCTATGTACAAGAAAAAATTTCCTCGTCTAATTGGTTTCATGTCTCATCCACGCAGAATCCCGCTGATGTGGGCTCGCGTGGTCTTTTACCCAGAGCATTATTAGACTGTAGTTGTTGGTGGGCAGGTCCCCCTTTTCTATATGAAGCTAATCGGAATTGGAGCACCTTCACATCCCAAATTCCTCCCCAGGCATTGGAAGAGGAACGTACCATATCTTTGACATCGACCATGAATCCAACTTTCGTAGATACTTTATTAGAAAATCAATCATCTCTCAGTCGTATAAAACGCATTTTGGCGTATGTTCTCCGTTTCATTCATAATAGCCGCCATCCTCGTCAATCCTCAACCAGATGGCTTCTTTCAAGAGAACTACATGCCGCCTTAATGGTTCTCGTCAAACACACACAACGCTTGTGTTTCACACATGACATAAATCTCTTAACCAACAATAAACCACCCTCCAAATCTTTGAAGAAATTGACGCCATTTTTAGATGAGCAAGGAATTCTGCGGGTTGGAGGGCGTCTCGCTCAAGGCCCTATAGCTTATGATAGACGCTTTCCTGCTCTTTTACCAAGTCAGAGTCGTCTCACTCAATTGATAATAGAATTCTTTCATGAAACCAGCCTTCACTCAGGTATCCAAACTGTTGGTTTTCTTATCGCCCAACAATTCTGGATTCTATTTTCCAAACGTATCATTCGAAAAATTATATCCAAATGTATGAAATGCTGGAGAACGAACCCCTTTTCTCTTCAGCCTCAGATGGGTAATCTTTCCCTCTCGCGTATCACCCAAAATAAACCGTTTCTTCATGTTGGCGTGGATTATGCTGGACCTATTCCTATAACTTCATCTAGAAACCGTGGTGCCAAAACCACTAAATCCTATATATGTTTATTTGTATGCTTCGCCACCAAGGCTCTCCACCTTGAACTCGCTTTTGATCTATCCGTAGAGGCCTTCTTGGCTGCGTTACATAGATTCATAGCTCGTCATGGTCGTTGCGAGCAACTTTATAGTGATTGTGGTACTAATTTTGTAGGTGCATATCGCCACCTGAACGAATGTGCCCAATTTGCTGCCTCGCAGGAAGCTATTTCCTGGAGTTTCAACCCACCTTCCGCTCCTCATTTTGGAGGGTTGTGGGAAGCAGGGGTAAAGTCTGTGAAGACTCATTTAGCCCGTATAACTAGGGCACAAATTCTTTCGTATGAAGAGCTCTACACCGTCCTAGTGCAAGTAGAAGCAGTATTAAATTCCAGACCCCTTACTCCGCTTTGCAACGATTTGCAAGCTCTAACTCCCGGACATTTCTTAAAAATGCCCCCATTATCTACCCCTCCAGAACCCAATTTGACACATATCCCTGTGAATCGTCTCAATCGCTGGCAGTTGTTGCAGCGTATGCATCAGGACTTCTGGTCTCGTTGGTCCCACGAGTATCTGCATACGTTGCATCAACGCAGCAAGTGGACACTCAAGGATACCCCTATCAATGTCGGTGCCATTGTATTGATAAAAAATGAAACTTCTCCTCCGATGAACTGGAGTTTAGGTCGCGTTACAGAGGTACACCCTGGACGTGATGGTATTACCCGAGTGGTCACTGTCAGAACGGCTACCGGATCTTTGAAACGACCTGTTGTGAAGCTTTGCCCGCTCCCAATAGAGTCTTAGAAAATGCAGTCGCATTTTGGTGGGCAGAATGTTCCGTCCACTTCTCACATTTTCATATTCAATTTACCTTAATCATTCACATCAATTATTATTATTATCAGTTATAGTTTTTATTCTTGCGTATTATTGACTCACCCTGTATCAGGAATCATTTCGCGTATTGGAGAGTTTTTCATGTTTGCCTGAAACCAGGACCATGGCAGTGCGCAAGCGCGGAGTTATATATGAGCAGACAAGACGTACGCATCAAGAACTCAAGATTTCAACAAGTGATCACTACCACTTTTCACTTTCGATAGTTTACTCGCATTCTCTTTGAAGAACAAACTAAATCTCACCTAGTAAGGATTACAGTGTCATCTCAAGTGTTCTGGACCACCAGTGTTACATTTGTCATAGTGGTTCCTGTTATTTGGGATACAAGCCGGCCGGCTAGGATACAAACCCATTTCCATCACCGGGAGTCCATGTTTCCTGTTTGTCTATCCAAGGTAGGAACATGAAACTCTCCCGAAATTGAATACAGTCCACTATAAATTCGCATTTTGGTGTAATAACACTGGACCTCTTCGTTTCCAGTTATTTACCATAACAATGTATATGTATATATGGTGGCTCATTGAGTTTTATTGTAGCATGTACATATATAGGTAGTGATGGTGATGGTTCAACAGCCGATAGAATCATCTATTTCATCCAATGTTGTATCAAAATCCTAAATATCAGAGTTATTGATTTCAGGATCATATTCTTCATCTGAATGACCTTGGTCTTTTCTGTATTCGTTGATCTGTAAATATAATGATTCATTAATGGCTAGATGATTATCATCAATTTTTTTGTATAATACCTTGATTTTCTTCAGAGTTGACTGCTATGTTGTCGATGGATTTCGGCTATTGATCTCCTTCGAACCATTTGAAAATAAGTTAACCATCTGATTTCTCCCAACCATAGTGAGTAAGTGAAAATTCCGTCGGTTGTTAGAGAAAAGAATGCCTCCAAAGATGTTCAATATAAGTTGTTCGTTCGAATTGCTCTTGCAGCTCAGCTTCACAACGTGGTAATACTGCTCCATTAACATTTTTTGCGTTGGTCTGGCCCAACCGAATAAATTTTGCTGCATAGAGACATACTTTTTTCTTCTGAATAGCACCAGCAGAATTAAAAATTTTATTTTCCTTTATAGTTTTTTCAAATCTTCTAGCATCTGCAGAACATTCTTGTATAAAATCCAGTCGGCTTGCTATACTTTTACTCTTCGACGCCAACCGATCGGCATATTATTTGTTTATGATGCCGGCTGAATTTCCCATACTTGGGTTTATTTCATTTGATTTCGTATGGGGTTTTCGATTGCATCATCGAGGCGAGGGACTTTGAGGGCCGCTTGAGGGAAACTGGAATTTGAAAAATGATGGAAATGTCTCCCAGAGTAAAAAATTCCGGAAGTAAAATGCCCCCCAAATCGGATTTACGGGTGGAAGGTACTCGGAGAGAACCTTCATTGAGAGTACTGAGGCTGTCACATCCAAACAAGCGGCATTCAATCGCTGGCGCCAGGACCCCAGTTTACAGATAAGATCTGAGTATGTTAACAGAAAATAGGTGTAGTACGTACAACAATTGTAGCTGCTGAAGAAGCACATAATCATAAAATTCGTTCAAAACGTGTTGAATTTCCAAACGGTTTCGTTCGTTTTGTTCATTTGCTAAAGCTGTTGCAGAGAATTTCACTTTTATTTAATTTCCCCCTTTAACCCAAGAAGAAGTATCACGAGCCATCACTGCCAACAAAAAGCAAATATATTTGCAAATATGTTTACAGGAAATTCTACTCTGGACTCATCGGGAAAAGATACACCGAATATCACGCCTGTCGACAGTCAGATGCCTGAAATAATTTTTTATCAACAAACTATGAGAAATATTTCATATGGACCTGAAGACGAATGAGGCTCGCGGATCTGGTGGAATCGCAGTAATGGTTCTGAGAGTATATGCCCACGAATTGACCCCAGTACTTTGTAAATGATTCAACCTTTCATATTACTTGGGGGTTTTTCCCAAGTCTTGGAAGACACCAAGAGTTCAGCCAGTTCCTGAAAAAGGAAAGAAAACTTCACCCTGTAATTATCCACCGATTGAATTGCTTTCTATCATTTTCAAAGTCATGGAAAAAGCAATCAATATGAAGCTCATCAAATATCTAGAGAAATCAGGAATAATTAATTGTTGTTGTTGTTGTTGTTCGTTCCGTTAACCAGCTGACGAACGTCAACCCTCAAAAGTCGAAACTTGTGCGAGCAATGGATCAACGAGGCCTCACCTTTTAATGTGCGATTACCCAGCACGGTGGCCAGGCGAGGATGATCGACAATACGGATTTCGCCATCAAAGATCAACCAGTGACTTATTGGCTTGTTTCTCATATCTGGCAGCATTCACTCGAAAAATTCGGAGAAACGATAGCTGTTGCACTCGATATTTCAAAAGCGTTTGATTGAGTTTGGCATCGGGTTCTCCTTTCTAAACTGCCCGCTTATGGTTTGCCTCCTCAGTTGTGTGCTCTGTTGAAGAGTTTCTTGTCTGATAGGTCTCTGTATGTGGTTGTTAGAGTATCATCTGATATTCTCCCAATAAATGCAGGTGCTTCTGCTTCATATCAATTATTTGCTCAAGAAAACATCTTGTTCAGTACATAGTTTTTCGAACGTCTCAATACCAGCTCGAACAACTAAAATTCAATGAAAAATTCACGTCAATAAAATTAACGATGACTTGGTAAAATTTATAGAATGGGGTAACATGAACTTGGTGGAATCTAATGCTGGGAAAATCCAGGCATGTCTCTTCTCAAGGAAGGCCGATCTATCATTATCAATTATTCAGATGTCAGGAGTAACTATTCCTACAAAGTCATGTATCTCGATGCTTGGAATTACGATCAGTATTAATCTCTCATGGGAAAACCATGTGAGATCGATCGCTAAAGGTGCATCCCAGAAACATGGATTTCTTTTTCGTGCGAAGAAATACTCCACTTCTCGTCACCTTCTAATGATCTACAAGGCTCAGATACGATTTTTCTCAGAATATAGTTCTCATGAAACGCGCGTCGAGTACAAAAATATCAGTTTGGTGTTAGGGTAATATTGATCTCTAGAAAAAATTTCAACTTTTACACCAAAGGTTCCAAACTCATCGGTTATTTACTGAATGAATAGTGTATAATTCAATAACGGAAAAATACATCACCCAGTTGAAAAAATTCCTTTCGGTCTCTCAAATGATATATAATCAAGATACCAAAGCAGCAATGAAGTATCAGAGGTGCCAATTCTCAGCTGACAGATGTGATATTTTCTAATTTGAGTTATGCATTATCTATTAAAGTATGTATTTCTCCCGAAGCTGCTAAGTTGGTGGAACGCACCATCTCTAGTTGAACAATGAACTCCAAAGGATTTTGTAACGCCTCAGGAAGGACCATTCGTAATTTTTTTGTATCTCACAAAAAGGTTATTTTTTATTTGAAATGAACGATGAAAAAGCGGTATCTTATGAATATAATGAATCACTAATTCATTTATATAGCTTCAATAGGGCATCAGCTTCCCTATATCCAGTTTCGATAGCCCCGTGCACAGTAGAGTAATAATGGGGATGGGTTGCTTCACCTGCAAAGAGCACAATAGGTCTTCCTTTGTAGTCATTCAGTGGTGTCGCCAAATTTTCTTCGGCCGATCTTCCATCACTGACCATTCTTGATTGTACTGTTTGGAATGAATACGAGCCTCTGAAGTGTGGATTAGCGTACCACATCGAACTGAAAATTCATTGATAGTATTATGAAAAAAAAAATCACAAATTCATTTGAAAAATCGATGAATCAACTCAAGATGAATAAAAAACCCTAATGCGTTTTCTCATACCTGTGAAATCGAAAGAACGATTTCTAGATATGTCTCATCCTTGATTAAAACAAATTCAACCCGAAGGATAACTTCGAGAGAATGCCAGCAGGGGAGCACTGCATGAATCTGGTTACGCCACATTTACCGCTTCCCTAGGGAATATATTCATAAATTTGTCACGTAATATCTAACGAATTCCAAAGACGATTATGTGATTTCCCAAATTAGCGATAGCTTGAATCCATCTGAATCGTTTATTTCTATCCTATGAATCAAAAACATCCTTAGACAATATCAATGAGAAGTTATTATAATAGGAGATATGCAGGAAGTTCAGATTGGTTTCAATTTTTTTTCTCGTATCGTTATATTATCGTTACATTGTGATCGAAAGTTTTTTTCATTTGATTATTATTGAAACCCATGAAATATTATGAAATTGAAGAATCAGGTAGGGAAATTCTTAATACGCGATCCCCACTGTTCGAAAGGAAATCTTACGTCAGAGACACAAAATGACAGCATAATTTGCATAAATATTTGTAGAAATATCGACGTTCCTTTGAAATATCGGGTAGGCTCTTTTTATGTCAAGAAGTCCAAGGAAACCATTTCGGCTATTTTCTGAACTGAACTCAGCTCATTTCCTCAAATTTTGAAATTAACGGTCGATGTATTCAGGCAATTATTATATTTTCCGTTAATTTCCAGTGTGTGAAGATATTGCCTTTATATTCTAGGATTGTGCAGCATTCGTCATCTGATTTTTTTCTCAGTCGCCATCTTAAAATTTTAATTTGTCAATTTCACTCCATAGTATAGTATTCATTCATAAATTTCATTATCCCAAGTTCCATTTCATTATTGGGTTGACCAGTTCAAAAATGAAAGGGAGGTAGACATTGAAGAAAGCCACTGTATAATAATATAGTTTATAATATTCGTTTGCTCTATCTCGTAATTTTTTTGCGAAATATGAATAGATTTACATCAAATTTACTATGCGAATATTATTCATTGTAATCAAGATCGCACATTTTTTCTTATTGAGCTGTTTTTTTTAACTCTGAGTAATGCAGTCCAACAGCTTTTATGAAGATTCATTGACCTGCCCTAGATTCCGAGTTATAGTTCTTACGGTGCTCTACTTAAAACAAAGGCAACATGAATTGGAACAAGAACATTACCTAGAATATTTTGAATATCGAATCCATTTTGTCGAAACTCCCAAACGCATTCAAATTCAAGAGTCAAAATTGTCTGAAAGGGGCTAGCTTTATATAAGTCTGCAGAATATAATGTAATATAATTATTATATTGGTAAAAGAAAAATCCTACCAGAGCTCATCTAGTCACAACATCGGTGCCAAAATCTACTCGTAAGCTGTCGCTTTGCATCATCACCTACCGTCTGAAATTGAACACACTCACTCTGATTTCTTAGATCGAGAGGATTTGGTTAAACAAATGTATTAATAATGAAGTGTGGGGGAATTTTACACATGGTTTCTGCGAATTCTGCATTCTTGAGAAATACGTTACTTCCCCTATCTCCTGAATGGTGCGTCGTACTTGGAAAATAAAAGAAAACGCCTATGAAGAAAATGCAATTTGAAATTGATTGTGTTGGGTTATTTATTTTTCAAGGAGTACAATGAGTTCAAATCAAAGTGGTATATTTCTCGAAAATTCGCGATAAATCACGATAATGGTCGATGGGTGTGGTCTTCTCTGAATCACATGCCTAGGCGTGGAGGAATTCATAGGCGTAGAGAAAGGGTTTCATTGTTTCGCAGAATGGTTTAGAATTCGTAGCAATATCATCATTTCACTCATTGAGAGATAAGTTATTCAATACATTTCACTTTATTATTCACAAGAAACACTTTCGTTTCTATAGAGGGATATAAAATTATGTACAATTTGTGAAATAAATACAATGAAAAATTGAAATAACAGTGAATATAGGGAAAATCAATACATATCTGACAGAAAAAACAGAATCGAGTTATCTAGTCTATTTTCATGAATAGGTGAAAAAAACACTATTCCTTGACAAAAAATCTACTTGAAGCAATAAAGATTATCACCGCCTGGCATACGGGAAACCTACGTTCAACTCCCTGGCACGGAACCACCGTACTGTGATTCACACGTTAAGAGGTGAGAACCCGTCAATCCATCACTTGCAGAAGTTTAGACTTCTCTGGACTGACGTTTGGGGGGGGGGGGCGGGTTGGAACCCCTTTTTGAACCATGACGAGAAAATTGATTCATAATTGGTAGTTTGCAATTCATTTTTCTAATGAATTTTCAATTACTGATCTCAATTCATTTGTTTGCGTGAATTATGACAGGTGATTTCAATACACGGGAAAAGTGAATTTGTCTAACTCTGGTACGTACTTATATGCTGGAAATACTACTTGGAACTCAATATAGACGATACGATTCTAATTGGCTGATGGCTCATTCTAATCCCACCATATTTATCGTTTCATTTTCGAAAAATCTTCAAATTGGTATCGATTCAATTCACATCAGGAAGATTATTCACCTTTCAGTTACTTCTCCAATGGATGATAGAATTTTGTCTGAATTGGTGATTCTGTTTTAATTTTTCCTGAGTGAACTGTTCTTGATTATTCGAAATGTTCTTCATCTCGTTTGCTTGAATGTTGTTGACAATGTTCCTTGCTGAGTGATATCTACCGAGTAACTCTCTTACGGGAACGTTGGTGTAGTGTCTTTCTACATCGGAACTGACTAGCTGGCCTCTTTCTCTGGCCTTGATTCTTTTCAAGATTTCAACGAAATGTCCGAGGTCGTTCACACGGAGCAGGGAAAAAACTTTTAGTAGCTGTAGGATGGAAAGTTAAAATTTAGCGAGTTTTTGGGTTGCAGAATTGCTGGAGCTGATGATCGGCCTAAGAGGTACGTCCGTTTTGTGGATTTTCGGGAGCCCGTAGAGATGAGGTGACTTTCTGTGGGATAGTGAGAATATATGGTTGCCTTTTACCGTACTGTATTTTCATTTCTGTGGCACTCTTCTCTATTTTTTTCTCATATTAGTCGGTGTCCATCACTATTGTGGCCTTTCCTTCATGTGCGGATAGAATTTCGATGGTATCATCTCTTTATAAACTGATCAATGCTTTATGCTCTGCTCGGCTAATGTCGGATGTGTGGTGTGCTCAATCTGCTCTTTCATCTTTCACCTTCAAAGGAGAAACCAGAAGACCATTGGAATGTGCGAACACCGGAAAAATGAACAAAGACGAGAAAAATCGAAATCGTGAATAGCGGAGCATGTTTGGACAAATCATCACAGAATTAAATGGTGTGAACTCGAGGTCATACACAGGAAGGAGCACTCTTTGAAAACAATATTCAAGAAACCTGCCTTCATTCTCAACAATGATGCATTCAGTCACCTATCGTAGAAATCTGGAATATGTGGATACCACTTTTTCAGGGGGTGGTCTCGGTAGTGAAGTGGTTAGCATATCTGCCTATTAAGCGGAAGGCCGGAGTTCGATTCCTCGCCGGGCCACCGTGCTGGGTAATCGCACGTTGAAAGGTAAGGCCTCGCTGATCCATTGCTCGCACAAGTTTTGACTTCTGAGGGTTGACGTTCGTCAGCTGGTTAACGAAACGAACAAATTCAGAACAAATTCAGAACGAACTTCGGCTCCACGAACAAGAATGTTGCACCTATACATCCAATTCCAGCTGAAACCGATCAGCGCACCCTATTAGTAGCACCGGTGCGCCTCATTGTTAGCACCCCCTTCCCAACCATAGGGGATTCGGATCCTTATAATCGACCATACCTCGAAAAGTTATCAGTCATCACCCGAAGACGAGTCCTAATACCAGCGATGGAAACGTCGTGAGTAAACTCAACTTGAAACTTGGTTTCAAAATTTGTTTATATTTCTTCATTCAAACAATTTTCCTAATCTTGATTTTTAATATTCAATATTTCGATATTCTGACACAATATTATCTTTTTTGATAAATCAAACCTCAACTTTTTTCTTTGCCTAAAAAAAATTCATTTCAACCTTTTTGTTCGGATTTGATTGCCTTTTCCCCATTTCGTATGAATCTTTTCTCTGCTACTTGTTTCAATAGAGTTAATCAAGAAGTTAATAATATAGACAATGGAAGTCCGATCCAATACCAATCCTATCATCTCGATATCCACAATTTCCAAAATTATGGAGAATTTTGTGAAATAGCGTTGTCTTGTAATAAAATCATTTCCATATGCAATATGACTTGAAACTGTTCGTTTCAGGGCAGTGTTCTGGGACCGCTATTGTTCATCCTATATCTGAACGATATCGAATACATTGCAGATGTTAGTTCATAAATCTTTTTGCTGATGACACTTTATTAACAACAAGTGATGTCGACCTGTCGAGAGCTATTTACAAAATCAATAGAACACTCATCAAAGTTTCAGAATTTCTCAATATAAACAAATTAAAACTCAATATCAACAAAACGAAATCTACGATTATAACCACTCAATATAAGTATAACCAAGTTGATAAAAATCTGGTAAATATTGAATTGTGTGGGGAAACAATTGAACCAGTTGAAGAATTTAAATATCTAGGATTTATGATAGATAATGTGTTAAACCTGAAAAAACATTTCGAATATATTTATAATGAAATCTCAAAGAAAATATTCTTCTTCACACGCATCAACAGACACTTGACATTCCAAGCTTCCCTTACAGTCTATAACTCTATAATCAAACCACCCTTCAATTATTGTCCTTCCTTACTCTTCCTTCTTGATGCTAACTGTATCTCATCCTTGTAGAAGAGGAATGAGAGTTCTTTTAAATGTAATCGACATGCTCCAATAATGCAAATGTTGGCGACACTTGATTGGATATCTGTTAAGGACAGTTTATATTACCATTCTATCATTTTCATTTTCAAAATGAAATCAGGACAACTTCCTAGCTACTTCAATTAGTTCATAGTTTACCAAAACGAAATTCACGATTATCCTACAAGAGGTAACATGAATTTTTATGTGTCAAGAGCTAACTATTCAAGATCCATGAACTCTCTATTCCATAGGGGACTGATTGAATTCAACAAACTTCCGCGTGATATTATTAGTAGCAACTCCACTATGCAGTTCAAAAATCTACTTTTGAACTACATAAAATCCAAAAAGAGCTGAGTCATTTGTTTCATATAGTTCACTTTGTATTATTACTCTCAACATTTTGTTTGTTTAGGTAAGATAATATAAAATAAAGTAATTCAATTACTAGTTATATTACACATTACTGCTCTGTAAATATTTTGTTATGTTATTAATTCTATGATGTAACATTTATATTATTATGTATATTAGGAATACTATATTAAATAAATATTCATTCATTCTTTTCTAATTCCAAGTTTCCAAGTACACCTCGTAACCACTCCGGACCTTCCCACCATTTATTTTCTACGAGGGATAGGAGCAGTCTCTAGGAGCCACGATAGCTGGATTTATAAAACCCGGAACGTGATTCTACCACTATAAGTTAGTTTTTCGATTATCTTTGTTTCTTATACGAATCGATTTTTTCTGTCGAGTCGAGTGCTCGTGATATAAGTTTGGTGTTATGGCAATTGGTCTGTGTTGAAAGTTATCAACAAACTATGAGTTTTTTCAGCCTTTCTGTTAATGTTGAAAGTTGTACTTAGGTAAATGTCTTCTGGAGGTGTTCATAAAATAATTCAAAAGTTTCCATATTTTCAAATGAAAAATCCCAATAAGAACTTTCATAGAATTTGAGATTCCAGTTGATTTCCCATTCGTCCGGATCACTGGTTTTTCCAACTTTGTAGTTCAGTAGTATCGAATCACGTACCACGCTAATTCTGTGAATCCCTATCGATTGAATCATAGGTTCATTCAAACTTTGCCGTCATATGTCACCAAAATGTTGGTGAAGATTTTTGAATGACATACTCTATCACCATCAATATAGGAAGAACTCACCGTAATATTTTGTCAGGTTTTCCAATAACAAACAAATGTCCCAAAAATTTGTTCAGTGTGAAATAAATTCCTCTCAGGAGTAGTTCTTCAGGAAGGAGTTCTATAGCAGGAACAAGATTTCCAGTGAACCACACTATAATCACGTTTGGATTGTGGTCTGCCCTCATTATCATATTCATAAATGTAATCCAAGAATCACCTTCCTGTAAAAAAATATATAAGATCATTTCAATCAGATGAAAAAGGAAACAATGTGGAATCGGGGATTTTGCTTGAAGTTTTAGATAATGAAATTCAAATCGATGAAGATTTTTAATTATTTTCAAAAATTATATGAAAACGAAGGGAAACAAACAGGGAATTGGTATTGTTCCTTAAGACAGAGGCTCAAAAATACTATGATGGGTGATTTAATGATGGTAAACGACTTTCCAGATTAAAATTATTCATACCGTCTGAAACAGGATTCATAAAAGCTAATGAGTGATTTTTGCATGCAGTTGCAAATGTTAGTTATACGACTACAATCATATCTACTGACTCCTAGTGCCTATAGGTTATTGAGATAGGTCTAGGGCGGCAAATAATATATATATATATATATAGTAGTTAATGTAGTTGCATAATGAGTGAAGATAAACTGAAATCTTGTGTTCTGATCCATATAAATTTGACTGTCTAATTTTTCATATTTTTTTATTTTCACTGAGAGGACCTTACCTACTCGTTTTATTTTATTTTTGTGCCTACAGTTTTCACTTGAGATATAAACTGGACTCTCGTGCTCTGAAGCACATAGTTTGATAGTTTGTCTAGTTTTTATACGATTCAGTTTCCATAAGAAGACCTGGTTGGTTTCACATAATTTTTTGTGTGCTTACCTTTCTTTTGTAGATTATTGATTTGTAGAATCAATGGTTGACTTCATAGCTATAAATTTGTTTCAATGTATACTTTTTCGGTTATATTTCCTAATCTATATTTGTTCGATTCCTATTTTTATTTGCTGCTAATATACAATGAAAATAAAGTAGTATACGAATATGTTGCTTGAATTCATAAGCAGATTTCATTTACAAGCCGCCCTATTTCAGAGTACTAGAAAATAGAAATACCCCGAGTTCGTCCCTAGAGACCTTTTCCTCGTGCAAGAGGCCGAGATCAAGCTCCTTTCGGAAATTGCCTTGACATCCAAAATGCGACGTGGAGAAATCTACGTCTGGTGACAATAGCTACCATAATTAAAATGAATTGATAGCCTTTTATAGCTATCATTACATCTGGTGAAAGAGCGGTGGAATTGTGAATTGTGAAGTTGTCTATTCTGGAAGCGAAAACTGATACAGATAGGTTGAAATAAAAAACAGAGTTGAAAATAAAATATCGTGGTATTCTTGTAGGTACCTAGCAGAGTAGAAAATGACAACACAACAAAAAAGATACAATACCCCAGCAACGGAAGTCAGATCAGTGAAATCAGTCAGAATGAAAACATTTAATTTCATTACGTAATATTGCAACGCATAGCGTATAACAGCTAATATGGATATGTTGATGTTTCTCATTCTGAATGGATCTGTGGAAGAGGACAAGGAATAAAATCTCTTTATTTTATGGCAAATAATCGATATTCTTTACATTACCCAGACTGGTCCTTCAGGAAACTCATGATGTATAGATCTCCTGTCTTCTTCTGTCCAAACTAATAGAAAACCAGGGGAATCTTTCCACCAGTTTTCTGTAAAATGCATGATAACCTTCATTACCGCTCCAAATCCAATTCTGTTGATAGCTGTCAGTTTTTCAGCTGGTAATCGTGGAAGGAATAGTTTGTCGGATCTCTCTTTCAAAACACCAATTGATGGGGTGAATATAACATGGTCAGCAGTATATTTCGAACCATCTGAACACCTTATCCTGATATTATTCCCATCAATTTGGGTGTTCCATGATATTTCGGCTACTTCCTTGTCAAATAGGATTTTGTCATCGATCGCCAAACTTCGGCGAGGATCTGGATATTTTCTCATCATAACATCTAGAATTATTTTGTATCCATTACCTTTCCAGTTTAAATTGAAATCACCAGCACTGTTTTTGAAATCGGAATGCAGGGATGGATCGAACCACGAAAATGCCCCTTCGCTGGATAAAACAAAAGTTTGAAGCAAATTTTTGGCATCCTCGGCAATTTCGAGTTTCGTTTGGTTGTTGGCATATTTTTCATGAATTATTGTTTCGTACCTTAAAGAGAAAATATGATTCCGTTTGTCATTTGTTCGATTCACGAATTGGTAGAGAAAAAGTAGCTAGAGGAGTTGTCATTTTACACACTTTCATCTTTCACAAAGATATGATATGGCGCATTGATTGCTAATGTGAGTAATGATTCGAAAATGGTTGGTATTCATTATTTTCCACTTGAAGTGAAACCAATAAATTGAGATAATTTTATTTCTAGATACAATGGTAGTGTCAACTCTTTATAGTGTGTGTATGAGTTACATATTCATTTTATTCTGAAAGTTAATAACTAAATCGGATAACAATGATTTCTGTCACTCTTCCTGGGAATATTTGCATACAGCTGAGTTCAAGCAAAATAGGTAAAAAGTTGTCCTCAATTCCATCGATGTCAATGTAACCGATTTCAATACACATCGAACTGATGATGAATCCGTTCAATGCGTTTTTCAAATATTCCCAAACTAATAGGGAGACATTCGATTTTTTCAGTACTGATCGATTATTGGTAACACAAATGAAGTGTCCAAAACTGATCAAACAGTGAACTTCTATTCAATAAATGATTCAATGGCACTGAAATGAATCTGGTATTTGATTGGTATATATGACGTAGCGGGAATTCTAGCACATAAAAAATTCAACCGTTTTTACGGTTTCCGATATCATGTTCACCTCCTCTTCAACTGAAATCACAATTGCCTGCATTTCAAAATCAATATGGCCATTCGGAACCATCACTAATTTTTCTCACTTTGAGCTTGGTTCTCTCTGATTCAGAGAATTTCAGGCAAATGATAACACTAGTGCTCATTGGTTATTTTTTCATCATAGATGATGAAAAATGATGATAGATAGATTCAGAAAATTGCAGGTGAACAAATGACCTATGTATTCATAGGTTATGTTATGGGTAACAGCATACTTGTAAAAGTTATTACACCACATTCCGGTGACATTTGTTGACCCCAAAAATTCAACAAAATTGGATGGATTAGAGAAAACTGTAGGAAATAAAAATACTAATCCCCACCAAATTACAACGCACGTCCTGTACGAGAGGCAGTTTTCTTCAGAAAAAATGGCGTCATATTCCCTAGGACGACCCACATTATACGACACAGTTCTTTTCTGTAACTCACCTAGAATTTCAAGAGGAATGAGAGCTTTACGTGAGTCTTCTTCTAATAGTGGCAGTGTGAATACTGAGGAAAACTGTACTTCGAACACAAAATATAGGATGGAGATTTCATTCCGTATAGTTTGGTGATTCTATTCACTCGATTCACTCGATTCTTGGAATAATAAACGATAACTTTCCCGCGCAATGGTCTTCATCTACTATTGAATGAAAAACAGCTCCTAACTCACATGAAACTATTTCGTAAAAATGAATTCCAAAGTTATTGAAGTATTCAAGATTTCAAAAACGCATTACATGCCAGATAGACGTCAAAGACAATTGAAAGTATCATAGAATTCTGCGTTTCAGTCAGGATGCCTGAAATAACTGATGTTGGGACTAAAGGCGGATAAAAGCAACCCAACTCAACTCATAAATAACATAACAATTCTCAAGTGACAGGAAAATCTGGAAGTTTCCAAGTTAAGTACTTGTCTGAATCCTCTAAATCAATCCTGAGGATTTATATTTTTAAGTTTAGTTAATCATAAGTTAAGTTGGCTTGCTTGAATCCGCTTTTATACCTGTGAAAGTTTGGGGTAAAATTGATGACACATGCCTACTGTGATACTAGACTTCATGGCCTCTTTCGTCAAATTAGTTCAGATGGCGTTTGCAACGAAAAGACCAACAAATTTCTAATAGCCTGTTTTGACGATGCAATTTGTTGCTGCAACTCCAGAAAATTGCATGTGTTCATGCACGTTTTTCAAGTTGCATGAATCTTTTTGGTGCAATGAGTTGCAGCGACTTAGTTATTTCTATGGTTGATTTTTTTGCCGCAAACCACAAATATGTGGTGGCATCATTGTGAAGAGGGTTTATTTTGAACATTTCAATTATTTTTCGAAACGTAAGGAACCGAGTTGAGTAATAAAGTGAATTCATCACAAGATCAATTATTAGAAATGAATATTATATTATAATATGAATATATATTCCTCTTGGTAACATTCAGTGCTATTTTTTAATATTGGCAATGCAAACTGACAGATAGATGACATGCCGCGAGAAATTTCAGCAACAAATTGCATCGTGGAAACGGGGTGTAAGAAATGTATCGACATGTTGGGATTTGAGAAAGCTGCGTACACGTAACTGATAAATAAGGAATAGAGTCGTATTTGGTCTGAATGATTCATTTATAAATTGCAAAGCGCTTTCAGCCTTACGCCAAGATATATGAGCCTCTGGAGAAGCTGACCACTTGCGACAGCGAAACGAAAGGAAGATATTCAAAAAAAGGCGACCTTCCAACGCGAACAAAATTAGAGATATTGGAAACCTCGGCCGCGAAAGCCTTCACCATTTTGTCAATACATTTACCGTTTGTGATCTTCTTGAGTTTAGTAGTCATGGAAACAGTATATTCTGTGATGAGAATGATATAAACGATCTGTAGGTGGGTCCGCAAACCATATGAGCAGAACAAAAAATGTTTTCAGGAATTACACATGGTAGTTTCTCCCTAAATGCGTGTAATGCAAATATTTGAATTATATTATGAAATTTGGATATGATCACATTCATGGCCTCGACAGAAAAAGTTCTCACTCAAAATACCTCCGGCAGAAAAATAGAACGGTAACATGTCAATTAAGAAACTCATATATTCTTGAAGGACAAACTGGGACAAAGGGAACAAACTTTCATTTATATGCCTCAAAAATTAAAGGAAAAATGTTTCCCTGAAAACTTTTACCGTCAACATATAACGCCATTACACGATTCATTTTATATATAAGCTTGTCGCAACATTTGAGTACTCGTATTTACCTATTATTATCACAAATTTGCTAATTAGGTACTAATTCTGTTGTTTCTAGCTTCCAATTCAGAATGAATGAATTCATCTGGAACGAAACACTATTTTTCATACTTTCTATCGAAAATTTTTATGGGTGAATTGTAAAACCTACCTCTGCAAGCAAGCTTCTCCAACACTGAGAAATCTCTTTCCCGAGAGAGCAGAAGAGGACTCATAAGTATCATGAACTATATTCAGAATTTCTTTGCCAAACGATTGATTCACTTCCTGCCTCGATGATAAAAAAAAAGTTTGGATTTGATTCGTTGACTCCAGCAAATTCAAATCTTTGACCATACTATAAACAATATTTCCATCTTCTCCGTGGCACCATCTAGCACCTAGGTCTACATAAGATTCACCAAGCTTCACACTATTTATCCGACCTCCAATTCGGGACTCAGCCTCCAGGATTTTGAAGTCTGTAAAACCATTTTCCAGCAGTCTTGTAGCAGCTGCTATTCCTGCGGCACCTCCACCAACGATTATAATGGAAGGTGAAGCACTAACAATTTTTACCGAAGCAAATGTTAATATTATCAATCTCAAGTCTACCATCATGAATGTATCGTCTCGATACAACCAATCTAATGATGAACTCCAGTAATAATGCAATCTCATGTCATATAAATAAGCGATAAGTCAATCATCTAGCGAGTTATTCAATAAGAAAACATATACACATGGAATTCGTTATTTTATTGATATATTCTTGCAAACGCTGAATTGAATGATAATAGACAATGCTGATATAAACTTAAAATCAGACGCCAGAACTTATGAATTTGTGATTTAAAAATACCATGGTATCAGTAATACCATTGGGAAAAATAATTATGGAAGCTCGGAAAAAAATAACACTTCTTTAGTTATGTTGGACGAACAATCCTAGAGTCTGTTTACTCTGACTCATGGGTGATAGGAAAGCAAGACAGAAAGGAGTGTTCTGCTGAAGCTGTTTCTCCTAAACGCTTTCTCGATAATCTACAGAGAACCAGAGTAAGTTTCTCTTCAGAATGGAGTGTACAACGGTTGGATCTGAAACAATCCATTCTTCCGTATCATCTCCGAATAAACATTCAATTCAAATAGTAGTCAGACTATGAACCTTCTTCGTTAGGTGCTCATTATAAGGACACATTTTATACAATACTTGAGGTTGACTTGGTCCAATTGGAACCCCTAATAATCGCCTTAAGAAAGATACCGTAACTTGAACTAATATCATATGCCGAACATTCGAGAGAATGAAAAATCGCTAGAGAAGAGAAAACTCTAAAAATGGATTCCAGAACATAATTTGTTTTCCAGGGCACGGTGAGCAAGCGATATGATATAACAACTGTTTTGTTTTTTGTTGTGAGAAGTAGTGGCTGGGAGCACGAAGAGGATACCACTACCATTTTGGTCTATGAGAACGTGGTCCGAAGAATAATAAGGTATCAAGGAATCGAATACTGGGAGAACGTGAACCTGTTTTATAAGTGATTCAGAAGCCGGAATGACTCTCCTGACTCCTGCTATTTATGCATAGAAACTGATTCAATTGCTGATGCAGTTCTGAGATACTGGATCCATTCATAATTTTCATATAACAGCTTCAGGTGACGCAAATGACTCATTGGATTTTTTAATATGTTTTTTGTATTTATGATTTTCCTCTGCTGAACACTCTTACGAGTGCACCCAGGAGGTGGAGCCTTGTGCCGGCCAGGGTCGGCTAATTTTCTTGGATGCCAAAGCGCTCTGGTGCTTCGTACTGATTTTCACAGTAACGCATTTGCTATTTCAACGGTGGGGAATTTAACTCGACGTCCTCCTCAACTAGTTCTTGAGGATGGATACCTGGTCTTCTTATAGGTGATGGTAATAACCTTCAGGAGGGTGCAAATGATGTTATAATTCCGATTTCCATTGAAGGTACATTCCTATACTTACAAAATATGTGAAGTATTATTACAAGAATAATGATTGCAATTGTGATAATTGCAAATCATAAAAGAGGTTCGCTCACAAATGGTTCATTAACAATTTCATAAAGTTGATTAGAATATTGGTTTGATTTATGTTGTGCTATATTTATGTAATTGACAATTAATTTGCAAAGTTTCGATGGTTTCAATTCTGGTATTTCATTTTTATTTGGTGAATCATTGCGATGTATCAATATTGAAAAACTATAGGTTATATTTCGTTCCTGTACATCCGATTCAATATATATCCTCGTGTTTTTCATAAATGAGTTGCAATTTGATTGAAGTTTCAGAATTGGATTTTGGAATGGGTAATCGATCTGATGATTATATTCAGCAAGTATTTCCTTGGAGTTCAAAATATTATATTTTTCTTTTGCAAATGAAAGAGATATATCCAGCACGTTATCATGGTCATGGTGTAAAGAGCTCATAAATAGCGAAGTTATCACCTGGCCCCATGACAGTAACTGCCCCGACCTCGATGGAGAACCCATGACAAAAACCAATATATACAA
This sequence comes from Zygogramma bicolorata, assembly GCA_032362365.1. Classification (NCBI taxonomy): domain Eukaryota; kingdom Metazoa; phylum Arthropoda; class Insecta; order Coleoptera; family Chrysomelidae; genus Zygogramma; species Zygogramma bicolorata. Next base: position 1,075,398 of record JAVJAQ010006011.1, on the reverse strand, counting down.
CGCCCCATGGAGAAACACGGTAAATGCATAGCACCCGCTGTGTTTTTCGATGGAGATAAGTAATTACTATGTTTTCGAATGGTCGTATAGCTGGCCAGCGCAGAATGATTTCCCCTTTCTCCAATCAACTTACTGCAACGTGTTACGTTGATTTCTATCTTGAATCGATCAGTCTTCGATCAGATCTCATATGGAAAGCATGTCACGAGTGCCATATAGTCCGCGTACAAAAGCTATTATGAGTTCTACTCTAAATGAGGAGAAGCGTTCTGTAAAGGTGATTTTCTGATTGGTTATCAAAAATGAACTAGTTCTCATCAAATTTTGTTTTATTTATATAATATCGATGACAGCTGACCATCACAAGAGAAAGACAATGTAGGTTCAAGTAAAAAACGAGTAAACTACAATTATTTAGCATCTTGTTTCTTTGTGTTCCTCTGGTAGCTGCAAGACTTGTACTTTCATGAAACAGGCCTCAGTTCATATCTCAAGGAGTGAGAAGACTCTTGGCAGAAACTATTATTGGACATAGCGAATCTTCTTGGAGGGCACAATTCCTGGTAACGATTAACACCAATCATAAAAGACGGATGGTTGTAGACTACTGCCAGACAATAAACAAATTCACTGATCTCATCGCCAAGAACAGCTATTCCTTGGAGAAGAACTTGTCTGAATAGTGGGTGGTTCTTGTTATAGAAAACCACTGACTCACCAGCTGATTGGATTGTTGTTAATGATATTGAAAATAATATACAGGTGAGTAAATGTCTTAGGAATGTTCTTGATTAATCAATGAAAACATAGGTCTCGATTGAATGGTGGTTTAGTTTTTGTTATAGAAAAGCACTGACTCGCAAACTGTTTGGATTATGAATAATGATAGTGGAAAGAGAAGCTTACTGTTTGTCCTCCACTGGTTATAGGACTGGCACCTGGAGATGAGTATGCTTCGGACGTTTCTGGCTCATGAACAGTAGAGAGTATACGTGCAAAGCAGTTCTAGCAAGCTATTTTTCTTGTGCAGGAAAAACGGGCCAAGGACTTAGTTGAGCAGAAGAACTGAACGGAGAAGAGAAGGCCTGAAATTTATACAATCGTCCAAGCATAACATATTCAAGCAGATTGCAGGTTTTGCTACTCATTTCCAAAAGGCAGAATAAGCCGTTAATAACATGCAGTAACTGCTATGAACACGTACCTGAGTTGGTATGTGGCCTTTGTATGAAATGATCGATTAGGCCGAACGCCTGTTCGAAGATTCAGGAAGAGTGAAATTGTTCAGATCAAATCCAACTTTCGTTGATTTCTATTCAACTTACAGAAATAACTGAACTATTTTTTTTTCTGGAGCAAATGAATCCGCTAAGGAGCGTGAAATCACTTGAGCTTTCTTGGCAAATTTTTTTCTACCAGTTTCCGTGTGTTAAGTTTTCATGAAATAATTCATTTCAACTCAGTCTTAGAATGCGATCTGTTTTGCGCGTTCACTCTATACTATGATATTCTATTCGCATTTTGAGGTGTGAATATGAGGCGCCGTTTGGGTCAAAAGTGTTTTTGCAAATATATGTAATTTCATGTCAATATATTTATTAACTTTGGCAATATTTTAATTTTGTGTTCTGATATAATTATTTTCTACTGAACATAATATATTCACGTTTTGAGTGTCCCAAATATATAAAAATGAGAATTCCCATATATTTATAAATTCGATCTATTTTACGTCGTCAAGAGATGGCGCACTGGCGGCATTTTGTTCACGGTCGAGTATATGGCAACAGGGCGAAGTCATTATTCATAAAATAATAGATGGCGACGCAGGCAGTTGTCCTGTGAATAATAGTTCAAATGTCGAGGAAGTTGGCGCTGTGGTTTCGCGTCCGCCTGTGGGTCGAAAGTTCCCAGGATCCTTCATAAAAAAACTAATTTCGCGATTTGACAAGCATCTGGAGTGCCTAATTTGAACTATTAATATCATTAACATCGACATGACAACTGTCTGAGTCAGTGCCATCTATCAGCCATTCTATATACTAACGACTTCCCCATGTTGCCATGTACTCGGCTGTGACAAAATACCACCGGTGCGCCATCTCTTGACGACGTGAAATAGATCGAATTTATAAATATATGGAAATCTCAATTTTATATATTCGTGACACTCAAAACGTAAATATATTATGTTCGGTAGAAAATAAATATATCGGAACACAAAATAAAAATATTGCTGAAGGTAATAAATATATTGACATGAAATTACATATATTTGCAAAAACACTTTCGACCCAAACGGCGCCTCATATGTGAATATGTTAAGTTATCATGAAATAATTCATTTTAACTCAGTCTCAGAATGCTATCTGTTTTGCGCGTTCACTCTATACTATGATATTTCACTAGACAGCTCGAATTCTTCGGACTGAAAACAAAGGGTTTTTTTGCTTTGAAACTTTAGCTGATAAGGAATAACTGAACAGGCCATGAGTACTGTTTTATCATTCATTAGAATTGGGTGTGCTGTTGTACGCAATTTACGCTATTTTATTTAACATTACGCATAGAAGTTACAGTGATTTTTCGTTCATTTGATAAGTGATTTGATCCGTCATCCTGATTGATCGACGACCTATATTAACACCATTGAGCTGCGTCTGGTTATATACGGGGCGCCCCAGAACTTCCTGCTCTAGTCACCGCTGCGCCGCTGGATTCTACGAACATCATCGTTTTCTGGGTAAGCTGCTCTAGTGAATTCGTTATCTCGTTTCCAATCCAATTTTTCTTTGAGAAAGATCGCATTTTGGGATTGTTGTTGTTTTACTTCGCCTATGTCAGAAAACGTCCATTTATCTCTCCTGATTTGAGCCTATCGATTGAATAACGCACATTTTTTGGTCCTTCGAGCCGGATCGGCCTTTTTCTTCTACTTAAAAAAAAAACGATTTTTCAGACTTTCAGTTAATCTTCAAAATTGATAGTAAATTTGTGACTATCGATAGTTCTGCGTTCTTTGGTTGAAATTAAGACATATAAATTCGTGGAATTTGGACGTGAAATCGATCATTTTTGTCGCTCATCGATTTTTTTGAATACCCTACTTGAAATATTGAGGAACTGCGCGACGATTCCGTCTTGAGTTCACCTATTAACGTATATAAATTTCAGATACCCTAAAATATTTGTTTACGATTTTTTCTTGAACTTTTTCCGCCATGACTCAGAAAACTGAAAAACTTCGTCGCTATAAAGCAATTCGCGCTAGTTGTATGAACGAAATTACTGTGTTGGATAATTTGGCTACCCTCGCTAAGGTAGACAAATCGCAAAGAATGTTGTTTAAAATACGCTGTGCAGATATAGATAGTATAAAAGATGAATTTTTCAAGCAACACTCTAATATAATCATGATTTTGTCTTCGCAAGATGCCAATGCCGATTTTGATTCCGAAGACACCCTCAAGGAGTCTTTTAATAAGGCATACTACGCGGCGAAAGCCATTTATGCAGAATTATTTGCTGATGTCGATCCAAACATTACCCTTCCGCAACAGAGTTCTTCCCCCAACGATAATGTAAAGTTACCCAAAATAGAGTTAATAAAGTTTGACGGAGATTATAAGGAATTTCCATCATTCAAAGATGTGTTCAACGCCTTAGTGCACCATAATAATTCGCTCAAGGAGATAGAAAAATTTAATTACTTGATTTCGTCTCTGAAAGGTCCCCCGCTTGCTCTTGTGCGACGTACGCCAATGGTCGCACGTAATTATATAAACGCTTACGAAACGCTAATCGATCGGTACTCAAACGCTCGTCTTCAAGCGAATTCTTATTGGTCTGAAATAGAAAATCACCCAAAACTTAACTCTGATGATCCAGAAAAATTGAGAATATTATTAGACACTTTCGCTGAAAATTTAGCAGGCCTGAAAAATATGAATCTCCCAACTGATTCTTGGAACTTTATATTGGCAAATATGATGTTAGCTCGTCTTGATAGTGAAACTGTGAAAGCTTTCGAACAACAGCACGGTTCAAAAAATAAAATTCCTTGTTATGAAGTTCTCGTAGATTTTTTGAATCAGCATTGCACTGCCCTCGAGGTGGCTAGCCTCTCTGTCCCATCTAAGGTCAAGAAGGCAGCCATTGTTAATTCAACACCCGCAAATAAAACCTGTAACAGTAGTCATTTCGCTCAAAATAATATTTCCAATCGCACAAAAAATTATCGAACTTCTCTGGTCGCTAGAGCAGATAATAAATCGTCCTCATATAAATGCATATTATGTAATGAAAGTCATCTTCTTTTCAATTGTCCCACATATTTAAACAAAACGCAATCTGAAAGATATCAGTTATGTAAGAGCTCGCATCTATGCTTCAACTGTTTTAGCAACGTTCATAGCTTGAACAAATGTGGTTCTTCTCGTAGCTGCAATCGCTGCGGCAAACGACATCATTCCACCTTACATTACGATAAATCAGTAAATTCTCTCCCCAGTGAGATCTCCAACGCTCAAGTGGTACCGCCCACTTCGCAAACTGAAAATCCGCCTGCCAGTTCTAGCTCTATGACTGCTTGTTCGACGTTTCTGAATAAAACACAGGTTTTATTATCTACTGCTCTCGTAGACATTCGAGACAGTAAAGGTTCATATCAGACGTTCCGCGCCCTGTTAGATAGCCGTCCGAAACGTCTATCATATCACAAAAATGTTTTAATCGCTTGAACCTCGGAAAGTATTTTTCGCCTACTACCGTACAAGGACTTGGTGAGACAAAAACCTTGTTAAACTCCGGAGGAGTTACTTTGTATCTTAAACCGGTCGGCAAAACCAAGGGCAAAACCAATCCAGTTTTTGTTGTTGATGCTTTAATTTTGCCCAAGATATGTGATAAATTGCCTTCATCGCCCGTATCGCTTCAATTTTCGTCGCAGTTTTCAAACGTACCTCTGGCTGATCCTTCGTTTCGGTCTTCAGCGCTAATAGATATTTTATTAGGTGCGGATATATTTTCCCAGTTGTTGGTAGACGGACGGTTAGTAGGAAATGCCGGTGAACCGGACGCTTTGAATACCGTTTTCGGCTATGTTTTGATGGGAAAAATTAATTCGTTCAACTCTCCTCTCCAAGCCACTACTCTCTTTTGTACTTCGTTGGATAACGAATCATTGGATAATAGTCTGAACAAGTTTTTTGACATAGAAACGGTTCCTGATGTCCATGTCATGTCGTCGGATGACAAGAAGTGTGAACAAATTTTTTCGAATAATTTTTCCAGGGATCCTACAGGACGATTTATAGTTCCGTTGCCCTTTCGGGAGCCATATCCTTGTTTTCCTGGAATGCGTTCTCTTGCTCTTCGCCGTTTTATCGATCTTGAACGCCGTCTTTTGAAGAATCCTTCTATATACGAGGAATATCGAAAGTTTATGCAGGAATACTTAGACTTAGGACATATGGAGAAAATTTCTGAACTGGAAGTTCCTCCAATGTCATATTATATACCGCAAACATTCGTTTTGAAACCGGAAAGCACTAGTACTAAATTGCGTGTCGTTTTCAACGCCTCTGCTAGTCTCCCCCACCAGTTGTCCCTCAATCAAAGTTTGTTTACAGGTCCAAAGCTTCAGCGTGATCTTGCCACAATATTAATGAGTTTTCGTTTTCACGCCTATTATTGTCTCACTACTGATATTCGCCAGATGTACCGTGAAGTATTGGTATCTGCATCAGATCAGAATTACCAACGCATAGTTTTTCGTTTTTCGCCACGTGATAAGATTTGTGATTATAACCCAGGTAACATAGTCACGTAATATTGACGTGATTTTTTCGTCACGAGTTACGTGATGTTGACCAAAAGAATCACGTGAAATTAACCCAAATAGGACGTGATTATGTCACAGCCCAACGACGTCTTCCAAACTACGTTAGTGGACGTCTTCTAAAGAACGTTAGTTGACGTCTTCCAAATGACATTAGTGGACGTCTTCTACAGAACGTTAGTTGACGTCTTCCAAATGACGTTAGAGGACGTCTTTCAGTCGACATTAGTGAACGTCTTCTTAAGGACGTTGGTGGACGTCCTCCGAGTGACGTTGGTGGACGTCTTCAAAACGACGTTGGAGGAGTTCTTCTAAAAGACGTTGGGGTACGTCTTTTAAATGACGTTATAGCATAGTCATTATCTTGAAAACAAAGGAAAGCGGGTTTTGACTGATGACTCATTCTATTCGGAATGACACCTAGAGAACATTAAACACGCTGGTGAATAAATTGTTTATAACTTTTGCAATTGTTAACAGGTGGGTTTAATTTTCTCGTACAATTTTCTAGGTGTCATTACGAATAGAATGAGCCATCAGTTAAAACCCGCTTTCTTTTGTTTTCGAAATGATGACTAGACCATCAATAAACGTCTTCAATAAATTGGTTTGGAAATACATGTTATGTATGAATTTTGAGAACTAGGTTAAGGTTGACCGCGACCTTCAGATATAATTCGGAAAAGTATTGCTATTTAGTGAAAATATGATTTCAGTTTACACCGTATATTCCCTGACATTTAAAAACTATGTTTCAATAATTTATTCTTTTCAAATAAAATAAACCAACTAAATGAAATTAACGGTGAAAGAGAAATATTGGTATATAAACCCATAGTAGAAGTGAGAAAAAAGGGCCCTACAGATGTCACAAGTAAGTATATTTCAACACTTTTTTTCTAGGCTTTTCCGAACTCGAAAAAATAATTGAAAAATAGAAACATTAGAATTGAAATATGCTCTTTTGGATGATATTCCCTGTTCACAAAACGTCATACATAATACTTTTTTTACAGGCTTCGAACTTGAGAAATCAAATAAAACCAAAACATCATATCAGAATATATGTTTATTAAAATATTTTTTTTTATTATAAGAAAATAAACACTGCATTATTGAAATGATAATGAACATTAGGTGAGTGAAAATGAGTATTTGGAAACTTTGGTGAGAATACAATTCAAGAAATAGAAGCTACCCAAAACACCAAAACTACGTCACTTTCACTCGACGCGCATTTTGCCAACAAAGTTAGCATTCTCAAGAGCTATAAGGCCTATAAGCTTATAGCTCCTGAGAGTTGAGAGCTTTTGAGAGTTGAGAGCTTTTGAGAGTTGAGAGCTTTTGAGAATGCTAACTCTCAAGAGCTATAAACTTATACTTCTTGAGAATCCTAACTCTGTTGGCGAAACGCGCGTCGAGTGAAAGTGATGTAGTTTTGGTGTTTTGGGTAGCGTCTATTTCTTGAATTAGGTGAGTGAATGAATAATAGGGAAAGCTGCCAATTTGGAAGTGTCTTTCATTGGTATGACCAAACATTTGCAGACAATGTCACATATACTCCAAATTGTTATTTTTATGGAAAGGTCAGAAATCAAACATATTTTCAAATCCTCAGAGTTGAAAGGGTAATCATACAATGGCTCATGTGAATTGAACTGTTTGCCCAAAAGACGAATTGTGTCTTTGAATTTTATGATATTGTGAATCTGAACCAGAGTATTCCCCAAATAGCAGTAAGAGTCAGCTATGGAATGAGAAGCTATACATATGGTGAAATGGTTAATAACTAACTTCTTGAACTGTTTGTAGTGCAAGTATTCGTTGCCTAAGGGGCCTGCATTATGTTCCATGTAATACGAAATATTTGCAGATTGAACTGAAAATTCCTTTTCGCAATTTTCAATTTCTTTCAACCGACGGCATATTTGCTGAAGGGGCTGTGTTGGAGATTTTACAAGTTGTTTTAATTGTCCTAAAAAGTTTTCAAAAGGAAATGAGGAAAAATTGTCCAACTGACCATAATTGTCAACGTCCTCTGTCAAATGTAAAACTAAGTGTACATTGTATATGATAAACTGTGGCCCATACAATTGTTCACAGTGTTTAACGAAAGCTGTCAACATTTTTTTTGCCAAATGGGTACCTAATCTTGATATATGAATATTTGACATGAGTATAGAAATAGCACAATGCAAAAGCATGAAATTTTCATACACAGCTGTTTTGAACATCATTTTGAGGATAACTGGCCCTAAATATAATAAAAACGTACGAAATTCAGTGGCTTTCCATCTTGGTAATTCTGACAAACTACGTGGTTTCCGATTAAATTCACAAGGGATATAATTTCGCAATGATATTAAATACTTCGAAATTAATTCAGAAGTTTTTTTTGAAATTTTAATTCTAAGTGGCCCATCTAACCATATATTCATCAGCTTTCTCATCACCCCTAAACAAATATTATGCATATAATCAATAGGAAAAAGTGAAACTAAACCTATTCCAAGCTTGATCAAGGGCGAAATACCCAAATGGTGTTCTTTGTCAAGTTGTAATTTGAAAGTTTCATCAGTTCTTCTAGAAGCTGTTATGTCTTTATATATAACTCTACCTGGAACTCTCTGTCCCACCACAGTACATTTTTCACAACAAGAGTAACCTCCATGGCCCTTAACACACTTCAAATATGCTCTTGCAGGTGCATCACAGACAAAACTATGAATTTTTATGATATAATTTTTACTGCCATGATTTAAACCATTTTGCAGTAAATCATTCAATTCAACTACGAAATCATTCAAGTAGTCTTTCAAAGGATAAGGTTTAGAAGAACCGCAAAATATTCCTATAGGAAAAGGGTCATTCTGATAGGAATTCTTTATTAATCCTAAAATGGGCCATAAGCTAGTTTTGGTACTTTTGAATAAAGGGATGCCATCTATATTAAAAGAAATGTTCAGTTCGTTTTCAAGAACCTCATGGGTTATTAAATAGTTATTTAGAGCAATTTTCAAACTAAAATGAGCATATTCACCATTGTACATTTTTTTGGAAATTATACTTTGTGGAGTTCTGAGAAGAGTTCTGTAATCCATAGGTAAATCAGTATGATACGGATGGAGGATTTGTAAAAGTTTTGACAATGATCTCCTGGGTGTTTTATTCTTGATGGCCCATCTTTTCAAACTGTTAGATAATTCAGATTTTTGAGAAATTTCACTAAATGTATTATTTTTTGAAACGGGCTCGTCAAAAGTGCTACACAAAAGGTTTTCTGAAATCCTGTCTGGAATATGAGTGACTTCAATATGAATATCCTGTTTGTTATTGGAATCTATGTTGTCAATGTCTTGAGAGCTATTGTTGTCCAAAGATAAAATTTGGCAAGGCTCTGAAGGGCCTTCAGAACTGTTCATGGAAACATTAAGAGTATTTGATGGAATATTATTCAATTCACTCACCACATATTCCAAAGATTTTTTAACATGTCTATACATTTGTCTCCTACCGACAATTTTTTTTGAATAATCCATTATTTACGAGGAAAGTTAATCAAACTGAATTTCGTTTTTTGAAACAGTCGTTTCGGTATCTTTGAGGTGAATGCTTCAGCCAGACCTTTATGGCATCTTCAATATCACTTTCTTTTGCCTGCGGCAAATTTCTTGTTACTGCACCTACAAAACTGATTCACTGAAACATCAATCAAATATTTTTTTTTGGTACATACCTATTAGACACTTCTTCAAAATAAAATCAGAAAATGCCTTTTTACCTCCTCGTTTTCCAAGAAAACTAAAGTTACAAGCATATTGGTTTGTTAACAAGCGACGAAGGCAGTTATTTGTCTGGGTAATAACATCTTTTCCTCCTAGGGATGACAAATAGGACATCTGAAAAAGGTAAAAAAAAATTAACAATGATCTCTAATAGCTTTACAACTATATCCATACAAAATTGTTCAAATTCTCTTCAATCTGTAAGAATTCCTCCAGAGTATTCAAATCTTCATCTGAAGATATGGGGAGCTGTACTGGGATATTCAAAGTGAAAGCATTTTTATTGTTAGAATGTATTCCTTGGTTATTCAGGATATTCAAAATTTGATTATTTTGTTCCTTGATGTATTCCAGCGTTCTCAATATATTATGTTGGTAATGGTGTGACCCTTCAAAATAAAATAATTTGAAATAAAACACAGTATTTTTTTTTAAGCACACATCTACCTGATATATTAGAGTCATTTGTTGTTTGGGCCACGGGGGTTGCACTATTGCTCTCCAAGACACCCAAGGAATGGCTAGGAGTATTTTGCGAAGAGGTGGAGACTGGATTTGTTTTTCTTACCAGCAATTGATCTAAAAAAATATCAGATCAGAAACAACTTTGGCGAAACAAATTTTATACATTGAAACAGCGTATTTCTGATACCCTTTCAGACCATTTTATAACATATACTCACCAGAGGGTCTATTGATGGATTGTTTAATTTTTTTCAGAGATGGTCGTGGTAGCTCATCAGACACGTCACTCCCCTCACTTTCATCGCTTTCATAAAGCCTCCTAGGAACCAATCTTTTTCTCTTGCTTTGAGAATCTTCAGAATCGCTTTGAATGTCAGATGTTACTTCTGCCTTCTTTAGTTTCTCTTTCGCTCTTTCCAAGTTATCTAAGAAAATTCAAGAAACATTTTGTGAAATGTTCAACAGTAACAAGAGCATATAAGTTAAAACACAATTACAAGACTCCAACACCCAAAAAATATAATATTCGCAGTACACTTATGCTATTATACCACCCAAACATGGAGTCAAAAGTAAAAACAGCTTCTCGAAAAGTTTCCCAAAAGGTGGAGATGGTTTTCAGGAGAAAATCGGCGAATTTCAAGTAGAATCAACATTAAACATACCTTTGTTAATGTAGGTTGGATATAATAAATAAAAACATAAGGTGGAGGAGTCAGGTTATCCTAAATTTAGTGTGGATTCATGCTGCATCAAGTAACAATTATTTATCAAGTAAAAGTAGCAATTAAGAATGATCAATTACAAGTAAGGAAAGATAAGTATTCATGCATACCAAATTACCAAATAAAGAAGAAAAAGTAACCATGCTCGACAAATTTTAGTTAAAATTAAAAGGGTCAAGTGAAAACCGCAATCTATTTTTATGTTTCAACAGTAAAAGCACAAGAGCTTTTTTTTCGAAAATATCCTTTCACACAAAATAAACCAAACTTTCTATGAGCTGTTACTTTGTTTATGAAAAAGTTAGGTTATCTTTCGTCATCAGACTGACCAATCCCTACTAGTTAGGCACTAAAATAAAATGAAAGAGTTAAAAATAGAAGTTGGACAACTTCTACTAGACTTGTTAACTGATAATTGTTACTTGGCTGCTTAAACACTGTCACTGAAAAATAAGAATTTCTGCACTTGCTAGGTAATTGTAATTGATGATTGGCTTGATACTTGTTAATTTGGGTTGCATGAATCCACACTTTACTGGTAAACACGCGTGCTCACTTGCTAACAACTTATTCAACTTGAATAAAAGAGTCAATTGAAATAATTCACTTACCACATTCGAAGAAAATTCTTTCCAATTCATAGAGCTTCCAACACTCATCTGGTGACGCAGCACTTCTTAAAACGTTGTGATATGTCCTCTGGTGTTTTAGAGCCGGCCATAAACATTCCCGTTTTTTGGGAGTTAACCATTTTTTATGGACAATCGCTAGTCCCCCTCCATCAGCACTACTTCTGAACTCGACTCCAACAAACATTTTGTTGAACGACAGAATAATACAACACAAATTTTGCCAAAAAATTGCAAGAGAAATAACTATAACAATCATAATCGATTATTGCAAATGGCGAATGGCGAACGAATAATTCCGAATAAATTGACGAATGAAGGACGATAGCCAATCAGAATCAGGTATTCTGCACTATTTGATTACGGAGATATCGACCAATGAGAATCCATGCATTCTTCTAGTGACGTCTTGGCGCGAAATATGAATTTGGCGCAGATAATTGTCCTGAATTAACGGGCCTATATACCCGCGATCATCTCCACTTGAAATTCAATGAAAAAATTAAAATAAAAATCATTATCTGAAGAGCATTCATCAATCAAAAAAAATTCTGGTGAATTACTGTTGAGCGGAATATTATAACTTATAACGATTCATCTCATGTTTTTTTTTTGTTTTATTTTATCAAAAGTATAAGAGCAACTGTCACACAGATAGAAAATAAAAATTTCAACTTTCAACAGTCTTTTGAATAATGGGATACTTGGTTGATCCCAGAAGTCAATATAACGTCAATGTAACGTTAATACAGACAAAAGTGAAAATCCAAATTTCAGGTCACATAAGTCACGTTATTTTGACGTCATTGAAACGACGTCTTCATTTCGTCGAAAATCTGACGTCTGTCATACGTCGATCTAAAGTTCTTGACGTCATCTACTAAAAATGACCTTGGAAAGACGTCGATATAACGTGACCATGTTAGCTGGGAAGTTACGTACTGTTACTTACGGTATATCTAGTTCAGCGTACTTAGCAATTCGTTCTATACTTCAGCTTGCAACTGAAGAGGAAAACAACTTTCCAGAAGCAGCTGAAGTTTTAAGAAATAGTGTTTATGTGGACGATGTGCTCTTCGGAAAACCAACTTTTTCTGAAGCAGAAGTCCTCAGAGATCAAATAATTTCATTATTGAAAAAAGGAGGTTTTGAGCTCAGGAAATGGTCTAGCAACGATCCTTCTCTCCTGAAAAAGTTTCCCCCCTCGCATCTCGCTGTGGACCCCACCTCTTGGGATCCTGACTCGCACACCACCTTGAAAATATTAGGATTACGATGGAACCCTGTTAACGATACGTTTTTCTTCTGTGTTAATTTGTTAGAACGCGATTGTACCAAGCGTAATATGCTCTCCGAATTAGCACGTATTTTTGACCCACTCGGTATACTTACTCCCGTCACTTTCTTTACCAAGCACCTCATACAAAGATTGTGGAATATTGGCCTGGGTTGGGACGAAATACCTCCGCCGGACATACTTAGGGTTTGGTCTAGATACAAATCAGATTTGAAATTGTTGTCAAAAATAAGTTTACCGCGAAAAATTTTACCCACCAAATTCAGATTTGTCGAGATTCATGGGTTCGCAGACGCCTCTTCTAGTGGTTATGGTGCCGTAGTATATTTTCGAATTTGTAGTGAAAGCGGAGAATTATCTACTTCATTTGTGTGTGGAAAATCCAAGGTCGCCCCGAATAAGAGAGTTATCACTATGCCACGTTTAGAACTTTGCGGAGCTGTTTTATTAACTAAGATTATTACGTGGGTGAGAAAGGTATACGATGATAAATTGTATATTTCTCGTTGTTGCACTTACACCGATTCAAAAGTCGTTTTAGCTTGGATAAATTCTGATGCTTCCCGCTGGAGTACTTTTGTCGCTAATCGCGTTACATATATTCAAGATAGAATTTCTCCGAAATCTTGGTATTATGTTCAATCAGAATTCAATCCCGCCGATGTCGCTTCGCGTGGGTTGCTACCCGCTGAGATGGTAGAAAATACCCTTTGGTATTCCGGTCCGCAATTTTTAATTGACCCTTTGAATAATTATTGGTGTGATTCTTCTTCAATTTGCATTGATGATGTTCATGATGAGGAACGAAAAATAAGTTTGGTTACGGTCATACCAAAAAACTTTCTTGATGATTTATTGAATGATTTTTCGTCACTTTAAAAGGTTCAACGCGTCTTATCTTTCGTATTGAGATTTATTCACGATTCGAGAAGTAATTCCGATAAACTATCGGGTGGCCTCAAATCTTCCGAGTTGAATTCTGCTACGCGATTGTTAGTGAAACGCGCCCAAGCCTTGCATTTCTCGGAAGAAATCGGAAAGAAAACATTTTCGAAACCTTTGAAAAGGCTCAACGTTTTTCTGGACAATGAAGGTATTCTAAGGGTTGGAGGTAGATTGACATATTCGAATCTGAGTTATGATCAGAAACATCCGATTCTGCTACCGCGCTGCTGCAGATTAACGCAGTTGTTGATAGAACAATTTCATAAAAAGTACTTACATATTGGGCTTCGTACCTTAGAATATCTCCTTTGTCAACAATATTGGATTGTGTGTGTCAAACGTGCTATCCGCTCATGTCAACCTCCCATGGGAAATTTGCCGCTTCCACGCATTTCTCAGGTTAAACCATTCTCCCATACAGGTGTGGACTATGGTGGTTCCTTTTCTATAACGATGGCTCGTGCCCGTGGTTCTAAGATACTCAAGGCATATATTTGCTTGTTTGTCTGTCTCGCAACCAAGGCTCTTCATTTGGAGCTGGTCTCCGATATGACGAGTGAAGCTTTTATAACTGCCTTGCACCGCTTTGTGGCTAGAAAAGGATGCTGTACAGATTTGTATAGCGATCGCGGAACGAATTTTGTAGGAGCTTCTCGCATTTTGAATGATTATCTTCTTCAATCCGCCTCTTCTGAAAATATAAATTTCCATTTTTTGCCGGCTAATTCTCCTCACTTTGGTGGGATATGGGAGGCTGGGATTAAGTCGGTGAAAACGCATATAGCTCGCGTTATTGGAGCACAGGTATTATGTTATGAAGAATTCAACACTCTCTTGGTTCAGATAGAATCGGTCTTGAATTTGCGCCCTCTTACCCCTACTAGCTCCGATCCAAATGATATTTCCGTATTAACACCAGGTCATTTTTTGACTCTGGCTCCTCTCAGCTCTTTGCCAGATCCTGATTTGAGCCATTTGAAGATGAATCGACTGTCTCGTTGGCAGTTGCTACAGCGCCTACATCAGGATTTCTGGCGCCGTTGGCACCACGAATATTTGCATACGCTGCAACAGCGTGCCAAATGGTTAGATTGTGATAAACCCGTCAAGCCCGGCAGCTTGGTTTTAGTAAAAAGTGATAATAGTCCTCCTATGCAGTGGATTTTAGGCAGGATAATAAAATTACATCCGGGTGCTGATGGTGTATCTCGCGTCGCGACTATCAAAATGGCTACTGGTGAACTCAGACGTCCTCTCGTCAAACTTTGTCCATTGCCTTCAGATTGATTCAATACTTGCTTTTTTATGTTTTTTTTTTTAATATATAATCATCGTTCAATTTTTGCGAATTTAATTCATTTCATTTCAACCAATAGCATTTAGGAAAATGCGAATTTATCTATTCGCATTTTGAGGTGGGAATATGTTAAGTTTTCATGAAATAATTCATTTTAACTCAGTCTTAGAATGCGATCTGTTTTGCGCGTTCACTCTATACTATGATATTTCACTAGACAGCTCGAATTCTTCGGACTGAAAACAAAGGGTTTTTTTGCTTTGAAACTTTAGCTGATAAGGAATAACTGAACAGGCCATGAGTACTGTTTTATCATTCATTAGAATTGGGTGTGCTGTTGTACGCAATTTACGCTATTTTATTTAACATTACGCATAGAAGTTACAGTGATTTTTCGTTCATTTGATAAGTGATTTGATCCGTCATCCTGATTGATCGACAACCTATATTAACACCATTGAGCTGCGTCTGGTTATATACGGGGCGCCCCAGAACTTCCTGCTCTAGTCACCGCTGCGCCGCTGGATTCTACGAACATCATCGTTTTCTGGGTAAGCTGCTCTAATGAATTCGTTATCTCGTTTCAAATCCGATTTTTCTTTGAGAAAGATCGCATTTTGGGATTGTTGTTGTTTTACTTCGCCTATGTCAGAAAACGTCCATTTATCTCTCCTGATTTGAGCCTATCGATTGAATAACGCACACCGTGTTTGAGACGATTTAGACCGGGAGGTCATGACAGGTGATGTTCCACCATTTTTTCGTGCATGCCTTTTTAAGGCTTGATAAATAACCCTAAAATATCAAAGATAGTCAGGTTTTTAGCCCCCCCGCGCGTCCTCTTCATAAGGAAAAACGCTTTTCTTTCTGTAGCGAATTTTCGTGTTTTTCCGTGATATGTTACTGCATGCCATTGTAATATACGGAAGTTCAAACTAATTGAAGCTCTAATAATTGATGGCATGCACCCCGCAGCGGCCCAAGATGATCAAAGGGTTGTGAAAACCTGAAAAAAAAATTTGGAAAATTCCGTGTTTTCAAATTGCATGCCGATGTGAAGAATTGAAGTTTTTGTAATGAAAACACTATGGAAAAATTGGCATGCACCCCTCGTAGGACCAACGATGAAAAATTTCCGGAAAATTCTGTAAAATTTTAACACCGATTTTCCGTGATTCCAAATTGCATGCCATTGAAAAAATACTTAATTCGTACCATTATTGAATAGAAGGAAATTTGGCATGCCGACCAGGGTGTTGCAAAATAGAGGCATGCGTGACGAAAGTTGCAAAAAACACTGAGCAAATTTAGGTGACTTGTTTTTGCATGCCTTTTTGAAATTCATGAATTCACCTTATTTCAAGTCATGAATGTAAATGGCATGCATGTAGCTACAGCCCAATACACAAAAATTGTGAAAAAATTGAATAAACATCAATTTTTTTATTGAAAAAAAATCTAAAAAATGGCGTGACTTCTTTTTGCATGCCGCTATGTACTTTTTTGAGCCGAAATACAAAATAGCATGCATGTAGCTTTATGACAATTGGTTAAATAAACAAAAAAATCGTCCGATTTAATAATTTTATTATTTTTCAAATTTTTTATGAAAAATGGAAGTAGAAAATCATTTTCAGGATCATTATTTTATACATGAAGTATTATCATCGAATTCACTCGCCGCCCTATTTGGGTTAATATTCCCATCTCTTAGTTAACGCTCAGCCGATGTATCTGAGGCGTGAGTGCAAGTGAGCCAAGAATGCTCTCAGCCGACACCCTCCTACCGCACCACATGCTGCCAGAGCCCAGCTAAATATAAAATCTTGACCTGATACATCATGCCGACTGGTAGCGAACTTGTTGTTTACTTCTATACGGTGGTATAGGCAATGGCGTAGCGTGTAGCGTCTATCATAGTGTTACGTGCTAGCGCCGGCCCTGACGAGATCGTAAACGCAGATGAGGGATCGCGTCGTCATTTTCCAAGAACTGTTGATTGCCGCCTGGAGAATTCGAGACACATCATCGGGGCTTCTCTCGAGGATTCTCGATAGATACGCAGGTATACAAGCATCGTGATATCGCGGCGGAGAGAAGTTTTTATTCGGAGATTAAGTTATTGACAGAGTAAGTTAAGTGACAAATTTTATTCAGAGCTATGTGGTGAAAGTTATTGGGAGCTAAGTGGAGCAGAGCTTTGTGCGGAAGTAGAATTTTTAGTACAGAGAGTTTTGGTACCGAGCATTGGAAAGTTATCGGAGCGATT
Organism: Zygogramma bicolorata; assembly: GCA_032362365.1. NCBI lineage: Eukaryota > Metazoa > Arthropoda > Insecta > Coleoptera > Chrysomelidae > Zygogramma > Zygogramma bicolorata. Next base: position 1,058,147 of record JAVJAQ010006011.1, on the reverse strand, counting down.
TAAGTGATTGTGTTGTATTGCATCGTGATAGAGAGTTATAATAAAAGAAGTTCAGTGTTGTTCGGTGTTTCAATCGACGAACCCAGGGATAAATCGTAACAGTAGTGTCAGAAGTTGGATTTTGAAAGGATATATCGTAACAGTGGTGCCAGAATTGATATTTTCCAGAAGAAAGATCGTAACAATAGGGTAGTAGTAACCTCTCGTGCTAGTCAACGTATGATAGGCCACGTTTAGACTAGAGACCGGGAGATTCGAGTCATTTGAATTTATTCTTTTTACAATTCTTGAATGTTGGACTGTGATAACATGTATGTTATTTCAGCCATCAACTTGAAATAATGTTTATTCAAACAATTTTCATGGAGCTACATGCATGCCATTTCGTATTTCAACTTAAAATAATATCTACAAACGAAATACAAAGTGGCATGCAAGAAGAAGTCACGGCGTTTTTTAGATTTTTTTTTCAATCCAAAAATTGATGTTTATTCAATTTTTTCACAATTTTTGTGTATTCGGCTGTAGCTACATGCATGCCATTTACATTCATGACTTGAAATAAGGTAAATTCATCAAATACAAAACGGCATGCGAAAACAAGTCACCTAAATTTGCACTGTTTTTTTGCAACTTTTATTATTATTTATAATACGATGGGCTTATTCAACATGCATGCCATTTGAATTAGATATTTATTCCGTTATAAAATTAATATTCATCCTTATTAGGAGTGATTTGGAATCACGGAAAATCGGTCTTAGAATTTGACAGAATTTTCCGGAAATTTTTCACCGTTAGTCCTACGGGGGGTGCATGCCAATTTTCCCATAGTATTTTTATTACAAAAACTTCAATTCTTCACATCGGCATGCAATTTGAAAACACGGAATTTTCCAAAAATTTTTTTCAGGTTTTCACAACCCTTTGATCATCTTGGGCCGCTGCGGGGTGCATGCCATCAATTATTAGAGCTTCAATTAGTTTGAACTTCCGTATATTACAATGGCATGCAGTAACATATCACGGAAAAACACAAAAATTCGCTACAGAAAGAAAAGCGTTTTTCCTTATGAAGAGGACGCGCGGGGGGGCTAAAAACCCGACTATCTTTGATATTTTAGGGTTATTTATCAAGCCTTAAAAAGGCATGCACGAAAAAATGGTGGAACGTCACCTGTCATGACCTCCCGGTCTAATTCAGATCTCCGCTTGTCATTGTGAATCACTTGTCATGGCAGTATATGACACATTTTGGGGATACTTGTGAAGTTAGTTCTAAGAATTGGGTAGTTGGAGCTTTAAGGTTATGTTGTTTGTTGTTTTATTTATGATACCCTGTTGATTTTCAGAAAGACCACAAGAACGTGATATATTCCGGAAAAGGGTAAAGGGGACCTCCACACTACCAAATACTAGGGTGTCCATATCAAATTGCCTCAGGTTATTTGCGTTCAGAGCTATCGACTATGAGCAACCAGAAGCGTCATTGCTTCAAAGCATTCTTCAGGTGGATAAACCAGTTTCATCAGAGTTACTGAGGATAATGTGAACTACATCGTTTCAAATTAATGTAACGAAGAACAGTTGAATATGTTGATGAAAATGAGTTCATTTCCACTTGAAAAACATACTTGATGACCCCGTGGTAGATATTGAATTCAGCAATAAAGATATATTTCAAATGTTATCTAAATTATTCAACTGTGAATCGAAATCAGTCCGTAACAATTCCCCCCTGTCCCAGAAGGAAGTCTCATACAAACTTTCCTCAGTGGAAAGTCCTACTAAGATATTTGTCAAGTTGCCTAACAAATAAAAGTTGATAGCAAATCCAAAGTACATCCTTCGTAGGAGGACTGGCTAGTCTCTACATTGGACGAATCAGGATATTTAAATCTGGTTCTTTTGTATGAAGGACCGGGCAGCCGGCTTATAGAAAAATGGGCTTCAGTGAAATTTCATGAATCATTAGTATATTGTAGTTGACGACTCCCTGAACAATACTGTCCAAGGGCCCAACTCAATCCTATGACTAGTTTCAGAGATACAGGACGTTGAAGTTGAATTCATCAAGAATCTTTTCCTGTGATAGTGTTCTAATGACACTAAATATCAGTCCCAGAGAAAGTTTCATTTTTACAGAGATACCCAAAAATTTAGAAAAAGTGACGTTGACTTGGAATATAATTCAACTTTCAGCCATTTCACTATCTGGCTAATTTGCTTCTGGTTGATTCGTAATAATAAGATATGCAAACAGTTTTTACAGGGCGAGTCAGAAAATTGATTGCCACTGTATCTTATATTTAATATATATATATATATATATATATATATATATATATATATATATATATATATATATATATATATATATATATATATATATATAAATATGCAAAATTACCATTTTCGGGGTTTTTATCCGTTAGGTATCTTCTGATTTGTTCGACGTTTCGGATTCCATTTTGAATTCATTCTCAAGAACTGTGAGACGAATATCTGTCCATACCGTCCTGGTCAATCACTCCCCTTACGAAGTAACCAAGCAAGAGTAAGCAAAGACTTCAGTTGTCTGTTCTCTATGGAAACTGATATTCATAATGATTCTCCTCAGTTATTATCCGACTAGGTCCGATATTGAGGTTGTATCCTGCCCATTCAGGTATTATGTAGAAATTGATGTTTTCACGGATCTTCGATATGCAAGATGAATTTTTCTGGGTTTTTATCCGTTAGGTATCTTCTGATTTGTTCGACGTTTCGAATTCCATTTTGAATTCATTCTCAAGAACTGTGAGACGAATATCTGTCCATACCGTCTTGGTCAATCACTCCCCTTACGAAGTAACCAAGCAAGAGTAAGCAAATACTTCAATTGTCTGTTCTCCATGGAAACTGGTATTTATAATGATTCTCCTCAGTTATTATCCGACTAGGTCCGATATTAAGGTTGTATCCTCCCCATTCAGGTATTATGTAGAAATTGATGTTTTCACGGATCTTCGATATGCAAGATGAATTTTTCTGGGTTTTTATCCGTTAGGTATCTTCTGATTTGTTCGACCTTTCGAATTCCATTTTGAATTCATTCTCAAGAACTGTGATAGATACATACATACACCTTGTCGAATCCATCTTGGCACAAACTCAGATTTTTTCCAGTTGTACGCTGGAAATGTAGACTATGACGCAAAAAAACACCTCCTAGGAATAAATTTCAATACAGTGAACACATATAATAGGTGTTTTTTCATTTAAGTGTACTTCAGAGAGATTGCTGGGCATATACGTTATTAGTTGTGTGCCAGGATGGATTGGATATGCTGTACATATATATATATATATATATATATATATATATATATATATATATATATATATATATATATATACCTTTTATTTTTGTTTCTTTATTCAAGTATAATTTTATTTGGGTTTTGATTAGACAGTATATAATAAAGTTTTCAGAATTTTGCCCTGGCTACTAACATCCTTTTTTTGTTGTTATTTTTTTTCTTTTTTTTATCTAGCTCAATCGATCCGTTGAACACGTAGAACACTCAAATTAGAGAGGGATCAGGGAACTTTCTTGATGTCATTAAATATTCCAATGGAAATATCAAATTCAATGTAAATAAATAAATGACTCCACACAAATATTTCGTCCTTTATTCAATAGAGTATGGAATTAAATCTGTGAGTTTCCACATATGTTCACTCAAATTACCTACCCTGCGTTAACTACCTTACTCCGTCTATATCAGTAGACTCTATTCGGACATTTGGCCTGGATGCCAACAATATTCTTCTTCTCTTTATTACACCAACTTCATGTCTTTCCAATTTGATTCAGAAAGTGAAGAATAATGTTGTTTTGGTTACAATCTAATTTCTATTTATAGCTAAATGGAGAATCGCAATATAAATTGTCTTATGAGATTGTCTTTTTGTGAACTGAGGAAAAGTTTTGTATATGCGGAAACGTTCAGATAAATGTTCAAGAAAGGCTTGACTTCATTTATGATGTGAATTTTGTGGAACTGCAGAATGAAGTGATATTTCAGTCCTCAAATGGAAAGCATTTGGTTCTGTTCGTTGTGAAATACCTTTTAATCGAATGTACAGGAGTCTTGGAGTACCAGTCTGGAAATGCTGGTTTCTGGGTTGGATTTCTGGTCGACTAGAAGAGATTTCTTGACTGCAACTCTGCTATATGATGAAGACGTTCTCGTGGCTCAAATCTTCTTTCGATCAGGTGAATATACAGTTTGGAATCACTTTTGAAGCTTTTCTCAAATTTTTGAATGTGAATTCTTTTATCCGCTTTTTCTAGTCTAGTCTAGTTTTGTTGATTTCCTTCCCAGGTACCGTTGTTAGGTACGCGCACTTTCATATCCGCACTATTTACACCTATACAATAAATGATAACGTTTTCTACTTTATAAAATTAGTCTCTTAATCAATATTACTATTTACAATATTGTTTGGAAATATCTCTACTTTATTCCATCTCCATTTTGATTCTATTTTATTCATTTTGGGATCTATTTTGATGACCTATTTTCTTTTCATTGACATATTTCTATTAATCAAGAATGCTTTGATTTTCCTGTTCAAATTTGTTGTACCTCATATACAGGATGTTCTTTTTGTTGGTATTGACTAGATTTTGAAAATGTTTCATTTTTCAGGTTTTTGTCTGCTGATTTGAGAGATCTCCATTTGGATGTTCCAGTGTTTCTAAGACTGCTTAAGAATAAGATGAGTTTTTAGCCATGGTTTTTCTGATTTGGGTTCATTTAAGAATATAATAATATAATATATATATATATATATATATATATATATATATATATATATATATATATATATATATATATATATATATATATATATATATATATGTGTGTGTGTGTGGAGGGATGATGAGCCAAGTGGCGTTCCCAGTATTCTTCATGGTGCATTCGAGCATCTCTATATAAATATACACACACACATATATATATATATATATATATATATATATAAATAAAACCTCCTTTTCCTCTTCACCTCAAACGAGGTCAGGTAAATCCAAAAAATGTGATTGAGAGTTCCAAATATATTATATACGTTAACACACGATAAAATTGATATACAAAAGTTGGCCCCTTGATATTCCTCAAATTCCGGTATCCTATACGGCTCCTATATATATATTCTTCTTATTATCCAAATACGAGTAAACCACAAAAATCGAACAACATCAATGCACATCACTTATATTCGTATTTTCTTTTTCAACCGAACAATAATCTTCACCGTGTCATAAAAGTCGCGGCACGCACCCCATCATTGAAAGAGGGATTAGCCATGAACGGTCTTTTTTCCGTAAGCGCTTGTCGCACAGAGTTCGAGACCCCTTCGCATCGCTTCCCGAGAGTGACTCCTCGAAATACTCTCTCCAAAAATCCTATTCACATCAAACGCCCTTTTATTTTCTGCTGTCAGTCCCCAAGCATATTTGTGCCGTCTAGACAAAAACTGATGATTCATGTGTAGACAGTTGTATAAGAGAAGAAACTTCAAACTGAAATTCTCACACATCCTCGATTGGAATTCGCATACAGGGTGTTATAATATACCTCATCGCCATCTATCAGGCACAGAAAGAGGAACACTATATTCTTGTATTGAATTATATAATCATTTACCATATATAATTGAGAATATCAGAAACCAAGTTGAAGATTGCACATTTTTTAATATATATTTTTGTTCTGACAGAAAATTGTTCTGAATTCAATTGCGATAAATAATTTTCATCATTAACATCCGTAAAAACCTCTCTAGTCAGGTCCGTACTTCCCACTGTTCTGAACCAGTAGGCGGACGCGATGGTAACATCAGCCAATGACCACTACCTGCAGCGCGGGCGATATTTGTTTCGGCTGGGGCCGGAAACTCAATAACGAATGTTGTCTTCGGTGGTCGAAGTAGACTATATTTTTCTTCATTTATGTGTCCTTATTGTGAACCAAATACAAATTCAATTATACAATGTACATCAGGGATGCGGCATTCAACCAGGTTGCCTTACGAGGCCTTACCTTTTAACGTGCGATTACCCAGCACGGTGGCTCGGCGAGGACTCAAACCCCGGCTTTCCGCTTTATAGGCAGATATGCTAACCACTACACTACCGAGACCACTCTAAGACACTTTTCGAAAGCCAAAATGGAAGGGGCACATTTTATATTTGCTGGTATGGAGTTGTAGATGAATACACCATTATAGGAAAATGATTTTTTGAATAATGTAGTTCTGCGAGGAGGAGGATGTGTACATTTCTTTTTATCTAGTATACCTCAGATGAATGTCAGATCTCTTCATTAGTTTGGATATTAAATAAATGGGAAAGTTACTTCTGAACATTTTGAAAAGTAAGGATGCAAGGTGCATCACAAATCTGTTTTCTAATTTCAACGATTCAAATTTCTGATATGACTCACTGATATGATCGAATTTCCGAACGTTGAAAGAAAATTTTATACTGGAGCTTTGGATATTTTGTAAACTGCGCTTATCCTTATCGGTCAAAGCAGGCCAGTAAACGACATTACAATAAGCAATACTTGAGAGAATCAGAGATTCACACAATCATCTTCAATTTAGTGTTCCAAATATCTTTATGCATATGCAAAGTTCTTAATTCTGCATAGGATCTACGATCTAAGTGGTTCACATGGTTGTTAAATTTCAAATCTTCATCAAAGTAAATACCCAAGTTCTTACATTGATTTGAAAATTCTAGTTCTAATTTCCATAATATCTAAATTGTTCGTCCCGAATATCATCATTTCAGTTTTAGTCTCATTCAACAGAAGACTATGAGCTCTCGATATTTTATAGAGATAATCCAAATCAGAATTCATAGCTTCACAAGCAGATTTTAGCGCCGAAGGGTAAAAAGATTTGTAAATCTGGGTGTCATCAGCATGCTGGTGGATCTTATAGAACTCTAACTGTTTTGCGAAGTCAGAAGTATAGATGGAGAAAAATAATGGCCCGAGGATGCTGCCTCGTGGAACACCTTTTGAGATATTTCAGACTTTTTGTGAGCCAGGGAGCTGGGTTTTTTGATATTCTCACTGATTTTATTGGTGCATGTTTATTGAAAAACTCGAGTACGTGAAGGTTGAAAAATTTGACCATATCACCGATATCACTGAGTGAGTAAATAAGAGACCAGTGGTAAGAGTACAAGTCGTTCAAGGAGCAAGAAACCAACAAGTGGTCAGATATATCTTCATTACTGCTCGATGAAGGTTTTATCTGAGATGACTGAAATATCAATCAAAGATATCGAGTGCTTCGTTACAGAACAATTTGTTCAAAATTATATTTTGCAAAGAGTTTAGTCAGTTGAACGGGACCGACGACATCATTTTTCAATGAATCAATATTAAGGTAGCCCCTAAGATCAAATTTTGGGCACAAAATGCATTTATCGCAATTGTCTCCGTTCCCAAAGGAATTCTGTGACTGAGATTTACCATATACTTTGAAAAAGACAAAAATCCAGCTACTTTCATATCCGTACATTTCCATCAAGATATATTTACAAACAATCACCTCCAAATGATCTTGGTTGATGCTGGAGGTCATTAAATTTTTCCCAATGTTATGCTGATCCTTAGGTCACGAGTACAGGCCATAGAGGATTTTAACGATGAGTTTACCGTGACGTCAGAGCATAAAATTTTGCGGCGTTATCAAGCAGATTTGTTTTTCCTTAATTGGAAGGGCTATTTACTTGATAGTACGTTGCTAATAATCAAATTATTAAATGAGAATAGTGTGGTTTCCGATAATAATAAAATAAATAAATGCCAGAAACATATCTCATAACAATATACCTACATTTGTATGAATGAATCATTAGGAACCTCAAGAAGAAATACTTGAAAGGATAATAGATCGGTTGCAATTCCACTGAAATTGAAATCCATTCAAAAAGCCTGATTTCTTTATGTAGCATGCAATTACCCATTATATATAGCAAAATTTGAGAGTGCCATTTTGACAGGAAATGTTGAAACCAAGAGAAAATTATTTTCTTATTGCTCCTAAGTGGAAAATGGTAAGTATTTTTGGGGAAAAATTTCAAACAAGAGTTACAGGAAATAAAATTCCACACAAAAATGTTCAGTGAGAACTTCAGGTGGGTTCGGTAAGTTACCAGCCATACTCTTACAAACTTTTTTATTCAAATACGAAACGCAATTTCAAAACCGAGCACTTCTAGTAATGATAAACGAAGAAACGTGAAAATGCCAAAAATACGAAACAAGACACGGGTGGTTTAACCAACAGTTATATCAACTTGACTTATTTTCACAAGGGAAAAATCGAAAGAGAATAAAAATGATCTGATATGTCGAAAAGTGAACCCACTTCACTGGGTATATCCATGTTAAATGAAAAAATATAATGGCTCTTCATCCGAACTACGTTATATTGTGCAGTTAGTCCGCATGCCCTACTTTCAAGCTTGGATTCAGTAAACAATCAGCGTATCCAGCCGGCAAAACCTATAAAAGAAGAAGATTCCAGAGCACCACCTTTCATTCGACTTTGCTAAACACGTTCATTTGATTTTAACAGACTCAAATGTATCTATTGAAGTTCATTCGTCTTTGATCAAATACAAGTGTATCCAGTTTCGAGAATGAATATATCAAAACATTTATCCATTTTTTGAAAATCTCTCAACAAGAAAAGAGAATTGTCGAAGGTTTTTCTCCAAGTAGTGCTCCTACGGTGATCTTCAGATCTCAATTAAAAAAGAACCAGGAGCAAGCTCATTGAGCAGACGGCCTCTTCAACGCTGAGGGAACACTTGCAAGTCGTCAACCGCTTCTCACCCCAGTGGAGAAACGTTTATGAAGTGAGATTTCATCCGTCGCAAAGGGTACGACTCGATGAAAGCAACTTAGAATTTAAAAGAAACAAGCAACTTAGACTCAAGGAAGAAAGAAAACCCCACACCAGCCTTAAATTCCTGTGGATAGGAACACCTAGTGGAACCTCTGGCAGCAATTCAAGACATCCATCGTCGACCAGTCCGTTGAATTTCCTGTGGATAGGGACACCTAATGAAACCCCTGGCAGAAAATTTTAACAATTCAAAAACGCATCTAAGTCAGTGACTTTGATTTATTATATTTTCATTAATTGCATTTTTCAAAGTTATCTCATCCATCCTCATATTCATCAATTCCATCCAATTATTTATTTCCTTCACACACGTAAAGGAAATAAACTCAATCGAATAGTTCATCATACAGCTGAAGAATAAAGCAAGAAGAAAAATGCCTAAAAACCCACCTGAAATCGAACCGTACAAACTATCCGAATTATTTTCACTAATACCTGATTTCTATGGTGACAGTATTCTTCCAAATACATTTTTGAAAGCATGTGAACAAGCTTACCATCTGGCAACAAATGATCGAAAATGTCTATCGATTACTCATTTCAATAAACGAAAAGGAAAAGCAGCAATTCTCAAAATCTCATAACGTATACTGCTATAAAACAATATTGGCGATTCCCGAGACTTGAAATCTCTTATTCAAGATCTCCAAAGAATGTGACAATTAAATAGTGAGACAGGTATGGCTTTCCATTCACGACTCCAAACTCTTCATGCAAAAATTGTAGCTTGCATAAAAGAATCTGGTCTTATGTATTCTGAATGAACAATTTGTTCAGGCCAGCCTCAACTCACCTACACTGTAGGTTGACGGACTAACACCTATCAGAAAACAACTACTCCCCTGGCACGAAGGGCATAGGGCATTTGATTACATCCAACAGGTGTTAGCGCAGGATTCTTCACAGAAGAAGTTCCTGCATATGCTCTTGGCGATACAATTGCAAGAATTGATTTTCAATTATTGGGACGGGACACGCAGAACGGTTTCGGGCTATTAGGCATCTCGTCAGTGCAAAGCAGTGCCATCATCAACATAAGTCGATGACTTCCCATGATTAAAAATCATATTCGAACAGATTATCTTCCCTAGACCTAGGCTGATACAAACAACAAGCGAAATAGCCGTTGCTGCGCCATCTGCCCATAGACTAGGTACTAACCAAGAGCATATCCGCATGGCCATTTTTTAAAGACTAGATAGTCAGTCCCTGTGGAATAATGGTTTGATGCAACCGCGTGACATCTAGAGAACCTTTCGAGAATGACGTGATTTAAGCCACTGTACTGGTACGCCACCTAGGTGAAACCATGTGAAACTTATAAGGAATTACTTGCAGTTTTTGTTAGCGATCTCACAATTTGATCATTTCGGAAACATTAGAGGATTTGCTCGGACAGGGCCGGACTTATAAATTTGCAATAGTATGTAGGAAGGTTAACGAACTTCATTTTAGTAACGACTACCCATAAGTTTGTAAAAAAAGATGCATACAATTTTTACATGATATTATTCAACTTCAATGTTTGTTTGCGTCAAATATTGCTACTGAATTTTAAGCCCCTTCAAGTTGTCCTATTAACCTGAAATTTCGTAGGTGTTCATATTTCCGATAATAATGCATTATGAATTTTTTTTGTTGAAATTGATTTTTATCAAAATTAATAAATTCAATATAGCTGTCGGAGACCGGGCGGTGTCAAAATTCAAAACAAGATGGCGGACAAATTGTGTTTATAGTCCGATTCTAATGAAAATTGATATGCGAGGGTTTTTGAAGTTGGATATTATGATGACATTGTCAACATTCCAAAATCCAAGATAACTGCTTTTCTATACCTACATTTCACTTGAGAACTGAAAAAGATGTTTGCTTTCGTATTCAAACTGAAAACGATTTCAATGCCGTTTATTCAGTAGGTAGTTAGGGTAGAAAAATAATGTAAATGAAAGGTTTTCCTAAGCATTATACCTCCATCTAGAAATGGACTATTTTCAAAATTTATTCGACAGTGACAACATTAAAGTCGGCAATACATGGAAATTTTTTAATGGTACACTTACATGAAATTGAACTTTGGAATGGTTTTTGTTTCGAATTAGACCAAAAATATGATGACCACATTCGTTTCCTGTCAAAAATGACAAAAAAAAAATGGAGAAATAGTATTTTCTTGACTGAATTTCAAAAAAAGTTATTTGAAAAGATTGTTTCTTTTGCACTTTTATGACTATATACCAAATTTGGGACAAAAATGATTTTCGCTATTTTTGATGAATATAACATGAGGCTAATTTTGTATTCAATGAATACAACTGAAGAATTGAAAACTCTTCAAATTTTGTCATTGTTTGAAAACCCATAAAACTATTTGGACTTTGCAACACTTGTGCTTGTTTTAATATTTAAATTAATTTCTTTCCAAATAATGTTCCAAATAGGTTTGTTCCAACAACACATTTGACCAATTAGAAACTGGTCAGAGGCATGCGCAAAATGAATTTTGCTTCCCAATATTCATTTTGCGCATGCTTGTGACTATAGTCTAAGAGGCCACGATACTAAACCTATAATGATATGGCTCTCAAAAGTAATATATATATATATATATATATATATATATTTATACATATATATATATATATATAATTCATTTGTTCATCAGTAGGAGAACACAAAAAGGCCCTGCTGCCATGTCCAAAATGGGGCAACGGTATAGAAAAAAATAAAAAAAAAAATTAAAAAATTTTTTGCTTAGTTTTCTGTAATGATAAGTCTCCCGTATTGTGATTGTTTCTCAAGACAGGTGAGGGGTAGGACTATATGAAAAAGCAGTGCTGCCTTCTCCAAACAGAGGACAACATGGCGGCAGCAGCGTTTGAAAATCGCCCTCCTCGCAACCCAGCAAACCAGAGTTCATCCCTGGGTAGTCGCGAATGATTAACAACAGGAAAACCACTTCCAATGCGATGTTCAAAAAACTGTAACCAGTAATTCCTGGCTACTGTCGAATGTCCGCGACACCGAAGATCCCATGGAAATCCATGAAACTTAGCAACAAACCCATTTTGCGAAGTTCAACGGAATGTTTAAAAATATCCACGTTGTGAGTCCCTGTATCTTACTGAAAATAACATTATTTCGCATTGCACTTCCATGTTCAACGGAATTTCATTGTATGACATTTATGCGAGTTCACTTGAGGAATGCTGTGAGAAGTTACTGTGATAACATATATTACTTTAAATTCATTTCTGCATTGTAAATTCCATAGAAATCCCAAATTGATATACTTTTCACTCTTGCGAAGTCACATGTGATTCTTTTTGGGTACCAACTTCGATCATTGATGCATGTGTCTGCTTATATGAAGACCTTCACATAAAGGAATATGTTTGATCAGACATACTCACATAAGTGAGTGTCTTGATATAAGAAGGCAGGTGTGTTGATATCAAATGAAAAACATACTAAACATAAAAACATATATTTTGCATAAAAATAACACTTACAAAAACAAAATTGAAAATACAAATGAAACAAATATTCTTCTCCGAGTGTTTCAGAGTCTTCTTCTCTGTCGACTGGACATCTCTCTCCAAGTCTTACGAGATGTTCTTTCTTCCATTACCTTGTTGAAATAAATAATTATTGTGAGTACTGATACTTGTATTAACGATGTTTATTCATATATAAAATGTAGATTATATACACTCAACCAGGTCAACGCTTCGATACAAAAATCAGACTTCATGAAACCTCATTCATCAATTCTCAACTATTGAAATAATCTTTTGAGGTTTTCGTTAATTGAGATCACGAATGATCCAAGATGAAACATGAACCTACATTTTAATAATAAGTAAACGTCTCACCTTTTAATTCTGCGATCTGCTGATGTAAAAACTAATTGCACTGCCAGTTTCATTCACACACACAAAGCAAATTATAAAATGTTATAATCATAAGATTGTAGATGATAATATCACTATCACGATGAAATTCCCAGCAAGCGGCAAACCCAATATATGTCAACTGTCAATCCGCAATCTTTTCAGTGTGCTCAGTGCTACCAAACTTATTCATTGAAAAATGACAGTTGTCAAATTGCACCAATAGTGAAGCTGGAACTTGGACCTCCGTACAAAACGAAAACATAGATTTCAAAAACATATTAAACTGCCAAGTATACCAAAGCGCAAAATTTAAAATGGGCTTGAGGAGAACGATCTCACTCGAATATAAATTTAAATAATTCATCTCAATATTCTCAATGATACCATATATATTATATTCCAAAAACAGCTTGCTTGCATTATGAGAGAATTCTGTCATAAATTTACTTCTTGTCTAAGCAGATACCAATTGTTGGAAATCGAGAGGCAATTACAACAATAATTCTCAGGGAACTCTCTCACGAATACCTGAAAACTGACCAATTGTGTAACAATCAGAATGTTGATAACTTTACCATCCGGGCAAGACCTATGGTTTTACTAACGTGTACTTTATTTGAATGTTTATAGAGAAACTTGTCATATACCTCCCAGGTAAGTAACAAACAGAATTCCCATCGAGACTTTACTGAGCATTCGAAATTACAACAAGAAATCCTATGGCAGTCGTTGGTGAGTCCCAAAAAGAATTAACAATAAGTATATAAATGGTTCGTCCTAGCGACTTCTGTGACTTCGCTGGTTTACTGGGAACAGCTTTTTTGCGTATTGGAATATGCCTGGCACTACCAAGAAAAATCAATTTCTACGTGTCTTCGATTTTTTTAACTAATGAAATCGCATATTTTGAGTAATGTTTTTCGATTGTCAGCCGGTGTAATTTTTAAACTTTAGCCCGGATCGAATCATGTTTTCTGATTGGTTACCCAGTGACATATAAATAACAATGACGTGGAATTGAACGACCGTGTACTCTTTTATCCGTGGATTGGAGGGATGTTCAAATAGAAGACAAGGATGCAAACTGAGCAAGCTAAATTAGAGGCGTTTTCTGGCGCTCATGTATTCAAAATTCAAAACGTATTCGTCTGTGATTCAAATACATTAATTCTGCCGTATAAACGGTGACGTCACATGAAATATGATATGAAACTTATTCAAGATGATTCAAAACTGAATTACATTGGTTTTGAAACGTATTCGTCTATTTTGTGAGGTTATGTATGCTTTCTGTTTTATTTTTCAGGGGCGAAAGTCGAGAAGTTTTACTCGTTTGCCGTTTATTTCAATTGAATGTTTAATTTGAAGTTGTTTGATCAGAGCTAGTTGATTGTTTGAACTGATTAAATAACTCTTGCATTCTGGCGACTCTTGTAATTAGTGACAAATTGTTTTTACGTCCTCGAATACGATTGAATGCTAGAAAACACCTCTGCTTGCGAGTTGAGAATGCGTGAATCAGGGCCAATGTATACATCTCTGTCATTGTTCCAGTTCTATCACCTAAGTGTCTCAGTTTTAATATCAATAATACGTTGATTGTGTATCTCGTCTATATGAACTCTGCTTAAGACTATCAATACAACTGTTTCAGTTTTTTTGTTTCAATCCTGAAAAATGTGACCTTGCGAATTCCCAATTTTCAACTTTTAGATTAGGATAAAAACAATGTCATGATCACTTTTCCCATATGACACATTTGAAGTTTGATATTTCAAAATATTCGTGAAATCTTGTTTTTACAAACGAAGTTCACGGAATAAGCTCATTTCAGGGCCTCCAGTTTTGAGATAGATTCGTATACGAATTTGTGTTGTGTCGCATTTCGAGACATCTAGTCCATATCGCTCTACGTCACTCTATTCGAATAAAAATGTATTCACAAGACTCAAAACTTGGACCTCAGGTTTGTTGACATCATACATAAGAATATTCACCGAACCAATGGAAATCATCAGAACCAATTAGGCATTAGATCACGTGATGTATGGGTAGCAGACAATTACCAATTCGATTAGTTTCTGTTTTTACTAGTCATGACATTTATCGGCAAAACCAGTGTAAAATTAGTGTATTCGCATCTTCCTTTATTCAAATGCTTCTTAATAAAGGATAGAAAAGCACCTAAGGCGCACCAGTTTTATCATGGAAATCACTAACTCTTTTGGAAAAAAAAACAAACGAAAATTTCTGGGGGGCAGATGCCGCCATATGATTCATTTGACAAGTATCTGGAATGCCTGATCAGCAAAAGTAAGGTTATATTTCTCATAATTATTCTGTCAATCGCTTCGATTTTCCAAGTTTTATAAATTGGTGATACATAATTTTCCGAGAAAACGACTGGGACTAACACCGAATTCATGCAGCAAGTTTTAAGTAATAAGCTTTGAGTAATAAGAGATGGAATTATCCAACTTTTTGATGACAAGTATGCAGTTTAAAGTAATAAGAAATATGTAATAAGCTATAAGAAGTTCAAACTTCTCTTTGGTCAGCATTGTGTTCGTCTATACCGAACCGTTTAGTCAGCGCACACCGTTAAAGCATCACATGTCGCCCGCTTTTCTCCGACTTGATTTATATAAATCATCATTTCTCACTGAAGATTTGGTTCAATTAGAATGAAATATAGCCTACATTCTGAATAGTATAGCTTTCTGTTGGTGAACGAACTTTCATGATCGGATCAGTACTTCCGAAGATCACCCCAAACAAACAAATAAACATATTTTCATAAATACATACAAAGTTAGAACCGAACCTCTTTATGATATTTTTGTAGAGATGAAATTGTATACTTGATAAATAGTTTTTCAATGTTGAAAAAATCCAGTATATTATTATTTATCAATGATTTGGTAGTATATAGTATTACAGTGAATATTATAATAATATTCTCACATCAGAGCGAATTATTCCAACTGAAAAATTATATCCAAAATACATGGAATAGATTGTTTGTACAAGAGTGGATATGGGAGCCATTTCGCACGAGGATGAAGTTTGAGCCCGATGCCGTAGGCAAGTGCTCAAACGTTCGAGGTCGATGTGGCCAATATCCATTGGAGTTATACCGTATCGCTAGACGTCAGTAAACAACACAAATAAATGTCAGATAGACTTCAAAAATGGAAAAAAAATCGCGTTTTGGTGAGTGCTCCATACAATTTGAAGAGGAAAGTATAAATGAACAAAAAATAACATTTCCTTGAGAATTTCTTTATTCGTGACATATTCCAATGAATTACATTCGTGCATAAAAATTACCAGGTAATTATGCATTCAAGCGTGATATCTTAAACAAATTGCATTCGGTTATTTTCATATTTTGTAAAAAAACTCTTGCAATTTTTAAATATCACGCTTTCTTGTAAAATTATCGGTGATTTTTATGCACTCGTGAAATTATAACCGAAAATTGATTTTAGATATAGAGTATTCGATATTTATTTTTATCGACATCCTCCAGAAATTCCAAAAATTAATAGTACCTGGAAACTTAAAATATTAAAAATAATATTTAAAAGAAGTATAAAAAAATCGGTTTTGGGGAACCATCGACTTTCTCTGTGATTGGTGGAATTCATATCCTACTTTGTGGGGATATGAAATCATAACGATTCAGTTGACTGAAATGGCCCACTCATCCGTGTAGTAAAAACCATAAAGAATTGAGCATATTTACGGGTGGAATTGGAAAAAATCATTTTCAAACTACACGGAATAGACAACACAATAAAACAAACACTAAGGATAGTCGGAATGCCCTTAATTACGAAATTTTGATTCGACCTGCTAAATGTTACCCAGGTCTGAAAATATTAACCATCTTATTTTTTCTTTCTCCGCCTCTCTTCCCCCTCTGAGGGAAAAAATAGTATCCACGTTTTATTTTTTTTCTCCAAATCTAGGTCTCAAAAATATTTGAAAAATCGTATCTATAGAAGACAGTGTGGTCTTCGGAATTCCAATTTTAAGACCCCGGTCTCACCATGAAGGCCTTCAATAAAATTCTAAATTTTCATATAACAGAAAACCCAGGTGTCCCAGATGATATTATTTCAATGCGACTGATATATTGAATTGAACTGGCCGATACTTGATGAGAATCCATATTAACAAAAATATATTACAGTTTCCTGTATGATTTCCACTTACAATATGGGTTTACAAAACCACGACACGTGTTTCGCTATTACAATAGCTTCTTTAAGCAATATCCTTGCTTGAAGAAGGAAACTGTAATATGTTTTTTGTGACTGATATACACTATAACAATCAGTAACATCCATTCAATTATCAGTGGTGGCATTCGAAAAAAAAACATTTTTTGTTAATTTTTGAAAAATTTACATTGTAGTTCATTACTTTCTTTTTTCATGTTAGACAAGAAATAATGCAGTCAACATATATGAGAGAGAAATAATAACCTCGTCATTTATTGCTCGGGGTATATGATTTCTTTCGTTATCATCCTATCTGTATTCAATACGTATAGTTTTGGTTTTTTTTCTGAAATGTTTTGGTGGGTTGCAGTATATAACTAATTCTTTGATGGCTGTATCCAGAGAATTGTAAACGAAAAGTCTTGGAGCAACGTAACTACTTATGGCATATTTCACCTACGTTTTTTTTTAAAGTATTTGTTTCGATATTCGATATGCCCTTCTGCAGGGTGAAGCTCTGATAGTTCGGAAATACTTACTGAGCTCTATTGTGTTGGAGGTGAATAACTACTGACTGGTAATGAAGTTGTCGTATATCAAGGCATTTTGCTTCTTTGAATAGATCATATGTTTGGTAGATGAGATCTGTTTTGAAAATTATTTTGAAAGAGAAAGCACTTCCGAGATATATCTAGTTCCTTCAGATGATTCTCTAAAAGTTCTCCCCATCCGAGGATTCCGTACGGTTTCCAACGATTGCATATTACAAAATAGTAAAATGACGAGTATTGAGTGTATTTCGAAAAAATTTATTTCAAATGCCTCAGAGTGGCCGCCACACTATAATAATAATAATAACCGTCTTTATTATTTCCAATCGCTGCAATAGTACAAAGAAACAAAAAAAAATGTAAATATAGTGGTACGACATGAAAATAAAAGGCGAAGTTCAATTTTTATAGAGACCAACCCTGAGACCAGTCGCTATTAATTGTTCTTCCACTTAACCTTGAACGCGCTGCGGTATCCATGAAACCATTTTTATATGAACGTGGATATCCCGTCTCATGTGTCGATCAAATGTCACTCCTAGATATTTGATGTTCATTTATAGTAATCGTGTTTTTTTTATTTTTTTTTTATTTTCTCTGAAGTCAGGAAGAATATGCTGATAGAAATTAAATGGTATAAACTTGGTTTAATCATAATTCACTGTGATATATTTGTGACCAAACCATAATTTTTTTCAAATCTTCGATTTCAGATTTTGCCAACTATTATCTCTATAGAATACAACTGTGTCATCTGCATAGCTTGATATATCTCGATCACATTGAAGAGTTAGTTGATTTTTGAGATACAGAATGAGAAAAACCGGACCAAGGGCCGTTCTCTGTAGCACTCCCCATTTCAATCTTTGTTGTGGGCTTAAAGTATTTACAATTTGTGAACTTTGTATTCTTCCATTAAAATAGCTCTCGCACAATTTTAATGCTATTTTTTCCATGTATCTTGTAATATTCCAGGGTCTTCAATCGCTGTTAATGGTTGACAATGAAGAAAGAAAGCCATACTATCTGTCTGAAATCGAATGGCAAAAAATTGGTTATATTGTTCTGTAATCTTCAGTCCTGGTTTAATCACCTCTTTGTGCACAGGTCTGACAATAGCAAACTTGAATTTTTGAAGTTCTTAAGGAATTGAAATGTCTTCTTGGAGTTTAGGTAGCTTCTTGGAATATGTTTTCTTGGGATTGGTGGTGTTTCTTGAGTTATTGCTTGTTGTTTATTGTTGCTACGGTGTGGTGGAATATAATCCTACTTCATACGTTTTGGCTACAGCAAGAGGAGTAACCTTCGACAACTTACGCGATTTTTTCACTGAAACGTGCTAAAGAGACCGCCCTAATCACCCGGTTATGTGCTTTTTCCTCTTTTTTGCTCGTTGGAAGACTGGAGACTACCGGTGTTTCTTCTTGGTTCACAACGTTTTAGAGATCCGCCACGCTTAGAAAAAATCATCTATTGATCTCTTCAGAGGGGAAATGAATGAATTACGGAATACATTCACTGAAAAGTTCAAAAGTTAATTTTCTCTCAGCGACACGAGATCTTGTCTGAACTGGAATGAAATATTATTCTGAAA
Organism: Zygogramma bicolorata; assembly: GCA_032362365.1. NCBI lineage: Eukaryota > Metazoa > Arthropoda > Insecta > Coleoptera > Chrysomelidae > Zygogramma > Zygogramma bicolorata. Next base: position 1,038,892 of record JAVJAQ010006011.1, on the reverse strand, counting down.
GGTGAGATTGAAAAAACTCTCTGTTCTGCGTCGTATATATTTCCCATGTAAGCTATCTATTTGATTAACTTTTTTTATGCTTGGTATACGAATTGAGCAAGAAATAGTGCCTGTCGTGCCACATAGACAGGGAAGTAGAAAATGTCTTTGAATGAAATATACTTCTTCATAGAGGTTGAAATTTTAATTGTTTTTGATTCTGAGGAAACCAAAAAATAATTCCCAAAACCTCATTCTCTCCAAAAAATTAACCAATTTCTCGACTATTTTTGAAAATACTTGATTTTCCTCCCATCACAAAATTGCCATACTGGAATATTGGATCAAAATAAGCTACTGATGATTCGAGGACTGGGAAAACTTGAATTTATGTTAAAAGAGATTCAGATTCTGAATTGACTTGGAAGACGTAATACACCTTATTGATATCAAAATACTGAAGTTATTACTGATTCGTCGATTCGTCGAGTGCATCAATTATTTTACTCAAAAACCTGGGCAACTGGATAAAATGAAAAATAAGTTAAGAAAGTTAAACATACGTAAAATCAATGGAAACGTTTGAACACCAGCTGAAAAAAAAAGAAATAAGCAATAAGACAAGAGTTGGTCAATTTTCAACTCTTATATTATTTCAATTTGATAATGAAAGTGCGTAGGTATGAGCAGAAAAAATGGTTGAAAGACATTGTCAAAAAAGGCGTGATTCCATTGGTTGATTCTTATTCCTCATTTAATCTGTATAAACCGATCTGATTTTGGCTTAATCCTTATCTTATATCTTGTTTCATCCTAATTGCTGTTTAAACCAGGGTAACATCGTTCACTAATTAGCGTTAGAGGTTCTCGTATCAGACAAAGCTGGCAACAGTGTTTCAAACTACTATTAATTCACATCAAGCTATAACAAGTAGTGTCGAGTGGTGTGGTATTGCGCAGGAGATAAACAACCTACACCAAGAATTACAAGTCTCCCAACTTGTACTCTACTGAAGCCATAATTCTTGATCTTAAAAAAACGAAACCTGTAGGGTGGGACGTCAATATGACGTAATTTGTCACCACAAACTATGGCGAAGAAAAATATTATCAATTTTTTTAATGATTTATCGAATATCCGATATATTACATTTTTCAGTAGCCACTCCGACGTCACTTCACAATAGTCGCTCAGTAAGCGCAATTCTCTCGACCTGCATTTTTGAAATTTGCGTCTTAAAAAAATCACTGAAGATGTCGAATCCACAGAGTTTTCGAATGCAATTACCAATACACCTGAAAGTTGTTTGTTTATTGTTTCATTCGAACCTAAATGTCGAAAGAAACAGGACTAATCCACTTAGAGCTAAAAGTAGTGTCTATTTTTGCGAGTTGCGAAATTTTGGTGAACGTACCTAATTCTGATGAGGGATAAATAATCTGTAAACATTTTGTCGATCATTTATAGAACATTAAATAGTAGAAATCAGTGAAGAAGGTAAGATATTTTCAATAAGTGAATATATGGTCTCGGTAGTGTAGTGGTTAGCGTATCTGCCTATCAAGCGGAAGGCCGGGGTTCGAATCCTCGCCAAGCCACCGTGCTGGGTAATCGCACGTTAAAAGGTAAGGCCTCGTTGATCCATTGCTCGCACAAGTTTCGACTTCTGAGGGTTGACGTTCGTCAGCTGGTTAACGGAACGAACAATTAAGAAAATGAAAGTAAAACGTCAAATAATAATAATAATAATAATGTGTCTTTATTTTTTTTTCTAATAAATACATGAATATTAATGGATGAGAAGTGGGAGGCGATGTTCAACAGAGTTGCTCTTCCACATAACCCCCTCATACACAACATGTAAATACCACAAAAAGATTACAATATCTATGCAAATCCGAGTATTATTGATGCTGAGAATAAAACAAGAGATAATTGCTCATTTGAAGTGCAAGTACATTTGTCACTCAATACGCAGCTCACCTAAACGGGCTCTGACCTGTTTTCTGAAAATGGAAAGACTCTCAAGGCTTTTAACGTCTCGGGGAAGATTATTATAAATACTAACTGCATTAAACAGAAATGATTTTCGGAATATTGAGGTCTTATGTGCCGGCACGGTATATTGATGACAGAATCGGGGAGGGCGCTCGTGTAGATCGGAACCTTTTAATAAATCAGTGAACAGATATTTAGGAACGCCAGTTCGATTAATTTTAAAAAGCAAGCAAGCCATATGGAGCTTGAATCTTTCATCCAGTTTCAACCAATTCACCTTCTTAAACGTTTCACTAATATGATCAAATTTTCGTAGACCACTAACATATCTCAAACAACTGTTCTGGATTTTTTGCAGACCTAACTGATCCTTCAGTTAGAGCCGGCCAGTATACTATATCGCAATAAGAAATGTTAGATAAAAACAAGGAGTCACATAAAATGAGTTTAACCTCAGGGGTAAGATCATTTTTATGCATATACAAGGTTTTCAATTTTCCAAATGACTTTTTTAGTAGAAGACGCACATGTCCCTCAAATTTCAGATTCATATCAGATTCATATCAAATCTTATAATAGAGCTACAGCAATACGCTAATAGCACAGCGAGTTCATGATGTTGGTTTGATTCTGGCCTCGAGAGCTCTTTTCAATTCTTTGTAGGTTCTCCCAGTTTTGGACTTCGTAGCATGCTATACTGTACCTACCTCTTAGTTTGAGTTCTTCATTGAATTTTCAATAGAACTCTTTATTGAGACTCAGAGTTCGTGGTTTGAAGACAATAATCAAGCTCAGTTGTAATATGGTTGGGAGAAACATTTCAATCAGGCACACAATGGGTTTTATAATCGCTCGCCTAAAACTAATAAATGCATACCTAGCACCAAGAAATGAAATTATTTAAGGAACCCACCTAATAAATGCGGGCACAATCGTGAATAATTAATCTCAGCTTTAAGAAACACCCAGATTTCGAACCAGAAGCATTCATGAGTCTGACGGCCGGCGTTGTGAATCAGAAATCGCTTGCTTTCTCAACACGACGAGGTGCCAGGATTTATCGACTAACGCGCTAACGTTGAAACTCCAAAGAAGTATTTCATATTTTCATATCGCCAGCGAGTGACCGAAGCTGGAGCGACCACGACGGGGATTTGGGGTAGGCAACTGAACCGCCAGGTTCTCGCCATGCGGGTTGCCTAACGAAATGTTCGCGTCGACTTCCCTACCATGACGGAAGTGTTGGGAAGGATCATTGTAAATATAAAAGAATGAAAAGGAAGATATCATAGTGCATTTCAATAGGAACCAATCGCACAAGAACAGGGGATGGATGGCTTTGTTACAAATTTTATCTGTTTCACAAATAATTTTTTTTTTAATTACTTGTTATTCGAGGAATGTATAACATGGGGTGAAGTGCCTTTTTCTTCCTTGAATGATAACTGCACCCTGCTACACGCCGGGCAGTAAACTTCATCCTTGGGAGGAAAAGTAGCACTTTGCCTCCTTTTTATACAAATAGCTATTTCTATTCCCGTCCGTAATTATGCTGATTCCTTCATAGTTTACTGAACGGATAAGTAGGCGCTTCTAGTCAACTGAATGGATATTATTTCATATCCACACAAGGTAGGATATGAATTTCACCAATCACAGAGAAAAAAATACTTGGTTACCAGGAACAACCTTTGTAAAAACAGCACAATTCTGATCTGTCTACCTACAGAAATCCAAGTTGTTTCATTTAAGCATAAATAAATATACTTGTATTTGAAATATTTTCTAGTTTATTGAGTAAAGTTTGTATTGTCACAATTGATGTTTTTTTTTGTAGAATGGAGGGACTTCTTTTCTCCACACCAATAATTCAATAAAATAATACAGTCCATGTGTTGGTTAGAGCAAGCCCTTTGAGACAATCCACTTTATAGACCAGAACCAGAACCGACTCTTCTTGGCCTTTTGTTAAAATGAAAATACTAATAAATGGTATCGGTCAATATCGAACTTGATAAAGTTTCTTTCCTCTGAGTTTTCCATAAATATCGGAAGAATACTCTCCATCTAAAACTGATTACCAATACAATACCTGAAAGAGAGTTCTGAAATATTTACCTAGTCGAAGAAGAAATCAACTGTACAACTTGAATGGATATTGACCATATCCACTCTTGTTGTACAAAATATTATTTAAGGATTGGTAACAAGTTTATTTCTTGCAAACCGTCAGGAACCGACCAATAACCATATCAACCGAATTAACAATAGAAAATTATGAATGAAATCATTATCACTTTTTGTCCCCGATAATTCCACTGAATTGGTATTCCTCTACTGTGAAAATTGTAAATCCAGTTCTGGCCCGCAGTATCACCCCATGTTCCCCCTATAATTGTTATGATGAAAACACATTGTATTAACGAAAAAGTGCCATACCATACAACAATTTCAGATCAGAAAAAATTTTTTTTTAGTCTATCATGATTATTGAATAATCTAATAAATTCTACCTCTACGTACAATCAATGGTCAATCTTTGACCCCGTAAGATAAGAATAGAAACAATCTTTATTTATGTATGCTAAATTTCCACGATTCCACAATATAATTGCATCATCGATATATTGAATGGTAAACAAAAATGTATACAAACGACCGAAGCAATTGAATGTGATAAATAATGGCAAAACTTGGGCTTATGTACCAAGATAATGGTTTAAAGATATCGGGACTCATTACTACAGGTCAAACTTTATCGTGATTGTTGTACAAGTACGACTTCTACTCAGTCTTTCGAGTGCGTTCGACCCGAATATATATTATAGCATTTGAACAAGTGAAAGTGATCGTCCATTCCTAGAATGCCTCCTAGATCAGATTTCGTACCGAAATCCTCTCTGGGAATCGTTCCTCCAGCAACGAGAACGAAGGCTACCGAGTTGACGGTTGATGTTTGGTTGGAGGACAAGAAAAAAACAGATGGAGCAGAGGGATTGTGGCGAGTCCATGACGGAATTTACGATTTGACAGATTTCATTAAGAAACACCCGGGAGGATCCGAATGGCTGGAGCTGACGAAGGTTCGTATAGAAATTTATGAATTGTTGTAACCAGCGGCACACCTAATTTATTCTGAGGGGCTCAGCTCAGATGATTCTAAGTCCGAAGAGTTTTGAAAACTCCATCAGTGAATAATGTTTGAACGTCATTATTTTGTGGTGGATCAATATTTGTTCCGTAGTTTTCTGGGTTTGAACCTACCACAATCTGAAAAAATAAGAATTAATATTGGAATCTATACAAGTGTAGAAGGGCAGATTTTCAAACTACCCCGAAAAGTTGCTGCTTTACTCAACAAAACAGTTCATTTTGGATACAATAAGTCAGTCCAATTAGTCAACAACTTCTCGCATAACTCAAATTTTGACTATCAAAAACAATATATATAAGAACTAATATATATATATATATATATAAATATATATATATATATATATATATATATATATATATATATATATATATAAGCGGAATGTTTTGTGAGGATGCTGTCAAAATGCTGGGCTGTTGTAAACGTTAACTCTTTGTTATTTGGTCGAGCTTTCGAGAATGTTTATTCTCTTATTCTCTTTTCATCTGAAATATGCATATAAAGTTTTGGTATTGGTATTGGTGAGTTGGATGGTGACAGATGCGCTGCGACCTGCTTAGATCTATTGTTCCCCATCTTCTTCTGCTATCTCAAGGTGTTCTCGTTTATAGCAGCTTCTCAAGCCTCAATTCCTTCAGGAATTTAAAGATTTTGAGGGGATCTATTCGTGGTATTTCTCCCACAGTCAGCTGGAATGGTCCCAGTATATTCGATCTTTTGTGATGTACAGCAAAACACTCCATCAGGATGTGATGGGGTGTTTCTGGATATTCCCCGCAGAACCTGCAGGTGCTGTCCTCCTCTAAGCCTAGCTTCCTTAGGTGTTCTTTGAGTCTGCAATGCCCCGTTAGAAATCCCGTGATTGCCTTTAGACTAATTTTGCTGAGGTTAATCAGTGTCTTCGATCTTGCTCGGTTGAAGTTTCCGAGGAGATCTTTGGCCTGCCGCAGCCCTGGAAGTCTTTCCCAGTATGTTGCTCTCATTGCTTCTTCCGTTTTATTGAGTTCTTCTTGGAAGTAAGAGCTTTCAAGTCCGCAGAACGGTTCTGGCCCGATCAGTGGTGTTGATGCACCTTTTCGTGCCAGGATGTCTGCTTGTTCGTTCCCCTTCACTCCGACGTGCCCTGGCACCCAGGAAGGGGTCACCTTGTTGTTCCTGCCTAGGTCGTTAAGTTTGTCTAGGCATTCCCAAACCATCTTCGAATTGATACAAGAGGAACTCAACGCTTTGATGGCTGCTTGGCTATCGGAGAGGATCACAATTTCCTTGTTCCGATATTTCCTGTCGAGGTTGAGCTGAATGCACCTTTCTATGGCGTGAATTTCCGCTTGAAAAATGCTGGGGAACTGGCCCATGGGCTCGGAGTATTTGGTGCGAGGCCCATAGACTCCTGCTCCAGTTCCCTCGGAAGTTTTGGACCCGTCTGTGTATCATGTTATGGTATTCCTTCCTAGTGCTTGAATGGATTCTATGCTCCAATCTCTCTTGGTACTCAGTTCATATCGAAAGAGTTTCATAAAACTGAATTTCTTGATGATTTCGTCAGTTGGGAGATCGGCAAGGTGTGCGCTTTCGGGAGAGGCTAAGTCCCTCCCCCCCGTGTGCTATCCCCTTGAGTCCGACTTTGGCCAACCTGAGGTGTGCTCCCCAAGCAGTTCTCCTCACCATGATATGGAAAGGTGTGAGGTCCAAGATGACCTCTAGTGCTGCCGTTGGAGTCGATCTCATTGCTCCTGTTATGCAGAGACATGCAAGTCTTTGCACCTTCTCTAAGGTTTTCCTTGTTGTGGCGACTTCGGTTCTGCCGTACCACACTACTGTTCAGTAGGTGATCATAGGTCTCACTATCATGGTGTACATCCATCGCAGTACAGATGGGTTACAGCCCCAGATTTTTCCCGCAATGTTCCTGCACACCATCAGTGATGATTTTGCCTTTTTGAGGATCTTTTCTACGTGTCTGTTCCAGATTAGTTTTGAGGCTAGGATAAGCTCTAGATACTTCACCTCTTGCTGCCATTCTAAATCTGCTCCGTCGAGACGAACGGTCCTTAGGTGCTGAAGCTTTGTTCTTCTAGTGAAGGGTACCACTGTGGTTTTCGCTGAGTTGATTCTCAGCCCCACTGAGAGACACCACCTTCTGGTAGTCTCTAGCTCCCTTTCTACTAGATCGCAGAGGGTTCCTTCGAATTTGCATTTGGCCACGATGACTATGTCGTCAGCATATCCTAGGCAAGTAACTCCGTTCCCGGTCAGTGTTCCGAGTAGCTCGTCTACTACAAGACTTCACATCAGAGGTGATAGTACCCCTCCGTGTGGGCTCCTCTATTTGTGCTGATCCGAAAGCTGCTCTCGCCCACTTTCGTTTCCGCAGTTCTTGTAGCCAGCATTTGGCACATCCATCTGGATGTGGTTCTGTCCACTCCCTTGTTCATCAGGGCTCTTTTTATGGCTTCGTGAGAGGTGTTGTCGAATGCCATTCCTTTAAGCTCAAGTGATCTCTGGATATTTTCGGTTAGCACGAACAGAGCGATTTCCGTTGATCTGCCCGCCCTGTATGCATGCTGCCCGGGGTGCAATTGCACCTTCTTCAGTATCTCGGTTCTTATATAATTATCTTCAATTTTCCCCAGTGTCTTCAGTAAAAACAAAGAGAGACACATTGGTCTGAATTACTTCGGGAGGGTGGGGTCCTTCTTTCCTACTTTGAGGATGGCGTGCCCTCCTCCAGTTGTTCGGTATATACCCGAGCGCCAGACTGTATCTGGCTGCTTTAATAATGAACGGCAGTAGTTCCGTATGCCCTTTTTGCAAAAGGGCCGGAAATATTCCGTCAATTCCAGGGGACTTGAATGGTTGAAAGGAGTCGATTGCCCACTTCAACCTTTGGGGAGTGCATATGATTTCTGCTACTTCCCAGTCTTCTCGTTTGGCTTTACCTGGTTCTTCCAGTGATCTGCTGGGTTCAAATGGTGTGCTACCTGGAAAGTGCGTTTCCAGTAAGAGGAGAGCTCGTTGCACTTCATCCTCTGTGTAGCTGCCATCTGTCCTTCTGAGTGACATTGGTCCTTGCTCCCTGCCCCTCGCCATAGATTTGTGCAGTCTGGCTGCTGGTGGGCTTGTGATGATTGTTTCACAAAAGCTCCTGAAGCTGTTTCTTTTGGCTTTCCTTATTTCTTTGTTATATACTATCAGCCTTTCGGTGTAGCCCTGCCAGTCTCCGTCCCGCTTGGCCTTGTTAAATAGCCAGCGGACTTCGGATCTCAGATTTGATAGGTGTTCGTTCCACCAAATGGTGCCACTGTGTGATTTCTTTTCTCTAATGGGGCAACTGGATTCGTATGCGTCCATAATTGCTCCATTAACCGCCTCTAGTGTCTACTCAAATTCAACGTGACTGTTGCCGCTGAACTTGATTTGTTCAAAGTTGCATTTCAGATTGGTGATGTATTTTTCCCAATCTGTGTTTCTAGGATTCCTAGTGAAAGTTGTTCGTGTCACGAGCCCTTCCACGTTGAACATAATGATTCTGTGATCGGAAAGAGATGGTTCTTCTGAGACCCTCCAGTTCCTTATCATTCTACTAATGCTCGGGCTGCCGAGAGTTAAATCTAATATTTCTTGTCTAGCCTTAGTTACAAAGTTAGGGGTACATCCCACATTAAGTACATTAAGGTTAGCCGCGAGTATGAATTCTAGCAGTTGCTCACCTCTTTGGTTGGTGTTCTTGCTGCCCCAGATGGTGTTGTGGGCGTTGGCGTCGCAGCTCAGCAGGAGGGGTAGATTTCTCCTGTTGCAGTAGTCGGATAGCCCCTGTACCTCCTCTGGTGGTGCTTGCCCATCTCCAGCGAAGTATCCAGAGGCTATTACTATGTCGAGGAGTGAGTGCCCTGCGCGTATCTTGGCCCGGACAGGTACTAAGTCCCTCGTCATAAATTCTGAAAGACAGACATAATTATCATTATTTCTGATCAGGATGCAAGCTCTGGGGTTGTCGCATCTGACATCCCAGATTACTTAACCTTCTCTGTTCGGCAGTCCTTTGATCTGCCCTCTGTTGACCCAAGGTTCTTGAATCAACACGACTCCCAAGTTTGCCCCGGCGAACACCCTCGATAAGTCGGCTGTTGCCCCCTTAGCGTGATGAGTGTTCACCTGGGCCATTTTGACTGGGGTTGTATCAGCCATTGCTACTGGTGAGATGGAGTGCTTGCCTCCTCTTCATCCAGCAGCATTAGCTCTTCTTCGCTGAGAGTTGCCTGGTTGTCCTGGTTCATGCTCCCAGTCGATTCTGCTTCGCTTACATCTGCAGCAGCTGGGGCTGGTGTCTCGCCCGCCTTCTCGCTCTCGTCCTTACGAAGGCCATGAACGGGGATTTTCCCGAACCTGGTGTGTTCCATTTTCTTGATGGCCTCGCAGGACTCGTCGTCAATGCCAATATTCAGCAGCTGGCCGTTGCCTTCCTTCTTGCTCCCTAGTGTATTCCACAACTGGGTACGAAGCCCCATATTTTGTGTGTCCACTAGGACTAGCAACTTCTTCGTATCGAAGTCCGAACTCCTTGGGAAGAACACGGTGATGGTATGCGCCCTTGGGATATCCTCTCTCAGGCACACCATCAGCTCCGCACCCCTCCAGGTGCTCAGACTGGGGGCACTTGCCCTCAACCAGTCAGCCGTCTCTTGGATGATGCAGTCCACCACAAGCATACTAGGGCGGAAGTGAATCCCTCCGAACTGGAGTTTGCCCAGTGCCATTTCTTGTACAATGGCGTCTTCAATTGCTCTAAGTTGCTCAGCACTCAGCGTCTCCCCTGAGTAGTTTTTGGGGAGGACTGCAACTTTAATTGAGCTTACTGCCTCAGCATAACTGGTGGCTTGCCCAGTTTGCTTAGCGGTAGCGGTGCTACTTCTCGCTTCGGTTTTCCTTCTCTTAACATACGGACGTTGAGGGGTCGTTTGGGTTTTGGGGCTCCTCTTCTCCGTCTGTTGTGGAGGTTGCTCTTGAGGTCTCTTCCTCTCGACGGATTTCCTTCTTGCTTCCTCAGGTGTCAGGCCCTGTTCGAGGAAGCGAAGGTACCATCTCACTCCTACCCCACTGAGGCCCCTTCTCAGCGGATCGTCGATACCTCCAGGCTTGCCCAAAGGTGGCAGAACTTGTTTCTTCCTATTTTTCATAGGTTGTTCTTTCGAGGAAGAACCTCTTTCGGATATATGCATATAGAGTTACAAACACATTGTAAAATATGAGGTAAGGATTACTTACTAACGTGAGGTTATATAAGAAGTCATGCGTAGAGATGAGGAAAAATGGAAAAACATCATTTTCTCATGATTATGTGGTGTAAAATCAATTGAAACTGTTAATAAATACTTTAATTGTACAAAGATTTTGGAAAACATTTTTATATCTTGAAAACATTCAGGAATACGTGCTAAGAGGTTATTCATGAAAGAGAAACAATTTGAAACAGAGAGGAAACATTTTCGACAATTGCAAACTCAAGAAAACGACTTGTGCTCTGGCAGAACATGTGGCTTCCGATTTGTACTGTACGAGCAGAAAGCTATCGTGGCATCGGGCTGCTGTTCATTAGTTTTTTTTTTCTTTGCTGGACAACGGTTATTATCCTCAGATTCGCTTGAAGCAGATTTTATATCGAAAAAAAATCGGATATCCATTTCACTATATTTCTACATTAGAACCAATAAATAACACAAATGAACAAGCAATAAAGTAAGTAACCCTTCCTTAGGTAATCTTTTCGGCCGAGTAAAAACAACGGACATCGCCTCTTTCACCAATTGATGTAGCGTTCTCTACAGTTTTCTGGCAACGCTTTCTTAAAGGAAGTCAGAATGGGGTAAGATTTTCGTATGACGTTGCAAATTTTTCTAATATCTCGAAATGAGTTTTGTGCATTTTTACTGATAATAAGTGATCGTTAGAGTTTTTTCTGGGGTTTTGTTTCATACCAGAGACTAATTATTCAATCCACACACTTCAAATATTTGAATTTCTGCATATTTTGTCAGTTTATGCCTCAACTTATTATCTTCAAGTTGAAATTGAACGCTCCTCCAAATACCTACAGCTACGATTTCTGAGGTTGAGTTTGTCGTAGTTGGTATCGAGGAGATATCGTTTATATTGTTGCCCAATTTCTCAGATTTCTCAGCCACTGTGAAGAATTAAGCTTTTTATTTATGAATGAGTTGAAAATGAATTTCAATGATAATATCATACGCAAATGTGTTTCTGTTATTTTATCGAAAAATGAGATTGAGACTAATTCAAATTGAGATGAATAAAACAGGATGTTGAAAACTACAACAAATTTGACTCTTTTATACAATAATTATCGACATTTCAAGCAATAATTGTTCTTGTACTCGAGACTTCCAATGTATTTGTCTTATAAAGGGAATATTCAATTGGAGAGATTCATTTTGAAAAAGGTTTACAAAGAAAAATCATCGAGTCAACTTCAGGAGAACCAGAATATTAATACTATGCTGAAAAGGACCGCCGCTGAATACCATTAACCAGGGTTTCCCAATCTATCGGTCACAAGCGAATCTTTAGTGGGCCCTAAATATCGAAATAAATTGGTCATATCAATCGCACTGAGATTACAAGTAACTCCAGTTGAAGTTGATGTCAAAACTGTAATGACAGACAACTTTGGGAACTACTGCCATAAACCATTGAGAATTCGCGCTGCCACTAGGTAGAAATATCACTCGAAAAAGCGTTAAAAAGTGAGTAAAAAAACATTAGGACTTTTTTTGAATACCACTGTAAAGAGCCTTGAAAAAATCAGTATAAAGCAACATGATTTGTCTCCTGGACCCCCATCGGGATGATTAAAAAATTTTTTTCCCACACAGTGAAATCAAGAAAACCGGTCACGCTGCCTATACCACTGTAAAGATCAATGAAAATTGGGTAATATATTTTTTTTGGACTGCCGCCGGGCTGATAAAACAATGTTTCCGCACAATATAAAATCAAGGAAACAGGTCCCTCTGTCACTTTGAAAAAGATATAACTGTAAAGAGCGTTGAGAAATAAGTATGAAAGAATATTAAATTTGTTCTGGACTTCGTCGAGGTGAAAAAAAATTCCACACCATGAAATCAAGGAAATGGGTCGCAAAGCAACGCCGAGCGCGGTTAGTACTTGGATGGGTGACCAAACTCAGCCACTTGTGGTCGCCACCGGTGGCCGCTTCAAGTGGCTAGAGATGGCCACCTGAAGCCGCCACAGATGGTCGCTTCCTGCGGCATTCTAAACCACCACTTTTCACCAAGTATTTGAGTCAGATCCGTCTGTAGTTTTTCATTCAGTACTAAACACAGTAATATAAGCGTATCTATTCATATTGTATAACCATTATATAGCCTACATACGAAGGGTACATATGATAGACCGCTATTTCATCATTGAATATTTCATTAAAACAATTAAATTATATCATGGTGAAAAAGACAATGTTGTATAACATATCTTTATTCATATAAACATTCTTAATTGTCATCAAACATGTCCTCAATGATTTCACTCTCAGACAGAGAATGATATGAGGCAGAAAATAAACTATATCTATATTAGCCGTCATGTCTTCACGATCGATCCGTACCTGTCAAACGGTGGCGAGCGACTGGTGGTTGTGTTTGCTCGGACAAATCGGTGGTCGTCACTGGCCACAAGCAGCGAGATACGGCCACCGCCGCCGTAGCGTGTGGCTCGAATAAGCCACTGCCGACGCTGTGTTTGCGCCGAGTCCATTAGAACTGTGTACAAAATGTCGTCCGCAGCGTGTGGCGACCACCGCACCGGTGGCGACCACACGTGGCTGAGTTTGCGAGCGGCCTACAGGGAAATACCGTGTCGAAAGCCCGTATAGCTGCAGCGAAATAGCATATCATAGCTCGCAGACAATATATCAATGAGCACAAGATATATTGAGCAAAATTTCCGGTTGAGGGAAGTGTGCTCACCGGCGTCGGTGATTGGCCTTGGTAGCGGAAATATGCCGACGTTAAATAAAGAAATAGAAGAAGAAGAAGAAGGAATGGGTCGCACTGCCACTTTGAAAAAAATATCACTGTATCATTGAAAAGTGAGTATAAAGCAACATGATTTTTTTTGGGCCAACGTCATGATGAAGAAAATAAAAATGTTTTCCCACAATGTAAAATCAAGAAAACGGGTAGCGCTGCGTTGAAAAGTACTTCTTCATGTAATTCATAACAAAATAATCCTGAATTCGGACCGGAAAAGAAGAATATGAAAAGGTTCCTTTCAAAATCTTGTTGATGTGTAGATTACTTTAGAAAGATTTCAATTTGTATGGTTCGTTTCCGATCAGACGGTTGCTGTCGTTGGATCTGATCAGAAGAAATACGCCTCCAATGTATGTATGGCGGAAGATCATATTCCTTCCATACGACATGAGAATATTTTATTTAATTAATTTTTTACTTAATTGAACAAACACTCTTACAAGTGCCCCTTGTGTGGCAAGGGTCGGCTAATTATCTTGGGTATTGAATGTGACATAAATTTAGTGTCAGATTCTTCTTCATGAGCTCCACATGGAATTCAACCTAAGTATTCGTCGTTTTTTCGAATTTCGGCATCAGTCATCCAGCAACTATATGGACTATAGCGCCTATTATTGAACTATTATCTTCTTTTACCACACTCAAAATATGTATTTGAAATAAGCTATGGTATCTTTATAAATATAGCCAACAATCAACTGAAAGGTGAACGAGAAAATAGAGAAAGAGAACGCAAATGGTCGTGATTGAATGTTCATGTGAATCTTAGACAGTGGCACGATGCCTACTTTTCCATCAATCATGAATTTCCTGGGGTCTAGGCTGGAACCCTGTAGAACTCCGATTGATCTCTGCCTCCCAGTCACCTCGGACCACTAAGCACACAGCGGTAAAAACTACATTATTTCGACTAGAAATATTATGAACACCTTTCCATGAGCTTGATTATTTTCCAGCATATCTGATATGGAAATTGAACACAAACTATACATACAAAGACACCGGTAATCCACAACGCCAGACCAAGGGAGTTTCTCCTCAGGATTCAGGTAATGTGTGTGTAATAAGTATGTATATAACGTGATTGATTGCTGTCAAACTAATAATTCGCTATCAATTCCCTTTTGGGTTCTTTTTATTCATCTCAAGATTTCCTTGTTTTTTTCGTTGGTGCAAGTCTCACTTACCTATCTCACGATATATCTTTTTATAATGGAATGAAGTATTCTGAAAACTCAGACCTTCCAAAGAGAACACTTTCAATTGTTGCCAGATCCTGACTACATCCCCAATAAGTATATTATTTCTTATCAAGTTCGGTCAAGATACTCGAAAGAATAAATATAAGTCTTATGATCTTGGTAATCGATATATTTTCTCCAACATTTATTTCCATTTCGTTCTATTATATCTTTATCAAGGGTTAGGCTTTCTATCATCAAAATTTATCTCAATTGTATTCATATGTCATAACATTCTACAGATAGTACTTTATCAAGGGTAAGGGTTTTTAACATAAAAATTTATCTCAATTGTATTCATATGTCATAACATTCTACAGATAGTACTGATTACCCTTGGAATGTAGCTCCTATAATACAGGTGACATTGAAATGAATATTCAACTGTGTAATAAGTGCGACACGAAAGTGCTTCAACCATGACAAGATCAACGAAAATGTTCTGCTCATGTTTCAAACGAAACTTTTTTTACAATTCCATTCTATTGGGATGGTATACAATAGCAATTACTGTTGGAACTTGGAACATATCCACTGTTATGAAAAACATGTCACAACTTCTTCTGATTCTGACCTTTTCTGATTGCCACGTGATATGAGTTATAAGAGTGAAACAAGAATCGGGTGTCACACTTGGTAGTGTGCCAAAAGCTATAAAGCACTTGTGTTTTAAATCGCATTCAAGACATCTATCGAAATGGTACCTCTCGTGCAATAGCAGAAATGAATAGAAAATCTGTTCGGATAGAGCATCACAAATTCATATCAATATTCATTATTATTCTAACAGATAGTTTGTATATAACTTTCATGGTAGATTAGTGGACAAAAGTCTTCACAGATATAAACTCATTGTATATTCTTCATGACAAAACTCAACAAAAACCAAGATACCACTTCAGTGCGGGTTTCATTGATATCTACAATACAAAGACACGTTGATTTGCAAAGGAACGTACTCTCACAAATTCACCAGATCAGAATTGACAAAACACGACATACGACGTAACAACTCAAACATAACATATAAATGCACTTCTGCTGAATGCTGAACTCTGGTGGCAAAATGCGGGAAATGCTTTTTCAAAGTTATTCTGGTCTGTTAATGAAGCTTTTTCTCGAAGAGTTGCAAATGTACCTTGAGCCATATTTGTTTTCCAGGGACATGACATAACAGAAGCATTTGAGGTTCATCACTTGACAGACCTTCCAGAAGAAATGCTCAAGAAATATTTCAAATCCACGGCAAAAACCAAAAGAAATGCCCCTTTCACCTTCGCAAAAGACGGATTTTATCGAACTTTGAAGAATGAAGTGAAAGAAGCTTTGAAGAAGGTACCAAAACAGACCTATAATAATACGAACTTCTTCGCAGATGCACTTTTATTCCTCACATTTCTATTTGCGATTCTGGCTGTGGGGTTTTGGAGTTTTGGAGTAGGCATCGTAGCAGGATCTTGTCTTGCGATGCTCACTATAGCGGCACACAACTACTTGCATCAGAAGGATAATTTCAGGATGTATTATTTCCAGTTTTCGCTACAGCAAGTCAGGTAAAACTAATTTTCCATATATCTTTGAAACATTATTTGGATTTTTCTGTAGGCTCATCAGACTCATACCTTGCAAATGCAAAATGGGAATTATAAACATGCTTTTAAATAACCTCCACTTACTACGTAGTTGTAAAAAGCAATAAGCCGTGTGAGGAAATGAGTGAGGAATGACAATTTTGATAATTGTACAGAAATTCTCTTTGAAAGTCATCATTTCATGGTGAATGGTTGTTTTCTTAGTAGATAATGGGTAGAAAGAGTACCTACCTATAATCGTGAAATATATATAATAATAATAATACGACTTTATTCACATATTAGTTCAGTTATACATACATATACATAAATCAAACTATCATTAATAATGAATATATGTGAATTGGCGAAGTGTCACTGTAGAAACAGTGTTATATATAAACGCTGGACAGTTTTCCAAAAGTAAGAATAACTGTGAGATATAATAACAGCCAACCAAATAGTGATTGAAGAAATAAATGAGTTTTTACAAAAAACTGAAGAAGTGTAAAATATTCGAAATCACTTCGATTCAAAAAGAAAAACTTCCTTCTGAATTCATAAGTAAACTCTATAAAGTTTCACACTTGCTGGTAAAACTGGAAACAGAGCTTTCAAAGGGTAAGTTCGGCTCGGCAGTAAGGTGAAGGAGCGGAAAAAGAGGGGAGTTTCGTCACGTGGTCGTGGAGGTCGGTGTGTCAAATTGAAGTCGAACGTGTCAGAGCTCGAAGCTCGGAGACACAAAAGAGCGCAGATTTTAAATTTGAAAATTCAAATCATGATGGATCCTAAATTAGTAGTTATTGAATACGCGAGAAATTATTTTTCATGATCCATCCGATGAAGAAGATTTCATTGAGAAAGTTGAAAACTATGCGGAACTAACTGTGCCTTACATGTCTATCAGCAATTCAAGCGAAATTTTCATCTAACCTGTTAGACCTACTCTTTTTATCCTGCAACGCTTATTTCCCATCTGTTACAAATACTTGTTCATCCACGTTGAAAACTGAATGGGTTTGGGGAGATATAATTGCTGCCATGCTGAAAAAATCGAAAGAAAACTCCAAATTTGTCAAGTCACAAACCCTTGCCCCCTGTGACAACACCTGAGGAGTAGGCAGATTGAGACCTCAGCGTGAAGTCACATTTACCTCTTGAAAATGGCTCCAAAATCGGAGCCGAAACGTCGAGAACAAAACTCCAGACGCGGTTCAACCCGAACTCAACAAAAACATATATATATATATATATATATATATATATATATATATATATATATATATATATATATATATATATATATATATATATATATATATATAGGGGGTGAATATCAAGCATAATAGATAATAATATATATATATATATATATATATATAGGGGGTGAATATCAAGCATAATAGGTAATGAAAACGAATATTCAAAACGGATGAGGATCAAGTTGTGTGTATTCACGACATTTATTTATTACCAGTATTTGCAATATTCTTCAGGTGATTACCCAATAATTTGATACCATATAAACAATGGAAGTTCGAATACTCTTGATAATTTTACACTCGCATTGGATCATGCGATCGTAATATGGTATATTTTGTCAGACATTTTGATAATGAAATGTGTTATTTATTGCTGTTAAAATTGGTCGCCTTGACTCTCCGAGTTTGTTAATTCTGAGTAAGCAATATTTCTATGCATTTGAAGAATAAGAGAGCTGTGAATCAAATCCACAACGGATATTGATGAACGATAACAGTTTTTACATCGACAGTTGGTGTAGCGTATTGTGAACGGGACAATTTTCCTTCTGTTTTTCTGCCTTCCTGAAAAAATAATGAGCTGTATCTCAAATATTGATTCCATTGCTTTTATGTAGAAGCTAGATAATCGAGAGCCGATTGACATGGGTTTTCCTTTCACCATGCTCTAGTTTTACTGTTCAACTTTTTACCCTCTTAATTGAAGCTATATCTATACAATTTCAATTTTTTTTTTCAGGGAATGGAGAATTAGTCATGTTCTAAGCCACCATCTACACACAAACACGATAGATGACTTGGAAATATCTCTGTTAGAACCTTTCCTGCAGTATCTTCCGACCAAAAAATCGTCTTTCCAACGAAACGTCTCCGTTCTGATCGCTCCTTTCTTATGGATGATCTACTTTTGGACACCGGTATTGAGGAGGTGAGATTGGATACCGTTACGGATTCCCGTAGCGCCGCCAGTGTTATCAATAAATATAACACTCATTTGTTTTAACAATAGAGACGGGCCACTTCAATGAGGAAATCTTTCCCTGAATCTAGGTTAATTTTCGAAAGCTCTCCTTTGTTCGAATGGTGTATTGAGTTACGCGTATCATCAAGGGAGTCCAGTGAAGAGTTCAGAAAAGTTCAGTTAGTAGCGCTTAGTAAGAAGCTTGTGTTAGAAGTTGAGCAGTCTTTGCTCGAAGTACTATTTAGAAAACGAACATCAAAATATCGTAACCGTAGTTTCGGAAGTAGAATACTGGTGATGAATAAAAACTATTCATGGTGATTACGTGGAGTATATTGTACTATACGATGGAGTGCATTGTGAAATTCATTCGAAATCAATTTGCGGATTTGGAAAGACGATGGCAGAAGGTAGGAGGAAAAACAAGAAAAGGAATAGTGAAGCAGGAGGAAAAATACTCCAGAAACTCAAGAACAGATGAAAGAACTGGAAGAAAAGTAGCACTTCGGAAAATTCTTGAAAATGGAAAGGAAGAACGAGAACAAATACGTCGAGAAATTTCAGTCGAACAGAAGAAAGTACGAGAACAGAAGATACAATCAGAACAAATAGAGGAACAAAGGAAAGCAGACTTTCAGAAATTTCTAGAATATCAAGACAATTTCTTTGAACAGATGGAAAAACTGAAAAACCAACTGAAGAAAGTCGCCAAAAGAGAAATGCATTCGGTGCGTGACAATATCAGAGGACAAAAAAAAGTTAGATAGCTCTTCTCAAGAACCAAGATCGCCAAGACAGGGTTGCTACTTCAGTAATTTCCGTATAACCAATGACTTTTGATGGACAAATATCTTGGTCCATGTGTCGCCGACAATTTAATGTTGCGGCAGCGACCAATAGATGGGGGGAACTGGAAAAAGCTATGGCATTCATTTTATTTCGAGTGGATCAGCTCTGGGTACATTGCAGGCGATAGACATCGAACAGCAAACTAATAATAGAGATCTGATTCTTGCACTACAGTTGAGGTATAGCGTTCAATATCGAGAATAGCTGAACCAGGCTCAAATGAAAACATGCACACAAAAATCAGATGAGAGTCTGCAATTTAGGACGCCCAATTGAGCTGGCTTACCCAGAAGCACCTGCTGATTCATAACAACAGGTAGCAGTGCAATCAGTAAAAAACGCTTCAAGAGACCCGGAGATCTGAAAACTCTGCGACTGACAAATTTCAAAAAGAGAAGCGATGCGTTGGTATGTTCTTTAGAAGTCGAGGTGGCCTTCGATACCCCGAGGCCGAAAGTATGAGATAGAAGAAGCCAAACAACGATGTGGCGCAGCTACTAGTTCTTCCTGAAAGATTCTGGACTAGATTTATTCCTTGATGAGTGGAATTACTTCACAGAAGAAGTTATGCTACAGACGTGGAAAACCGGAACCTCTCATAAGAGACTGCAGGGTAGAAATGCCTCAGAGAATATGTTATAGATATAAAAGATTGGGACATCTCATGAAAGACTGTAGGGTGAGGATGTCACCAAGACCCAACTCACCTGCCAGAATGCCGCCAATTTGCAATCACCAGCCAGGACAAGATGATTCAGCGAATCCTCGAAGGGGTGCCAGGGAAATTAGTACTAGTCAGCATATCGGGCACAGGTTGGCTATTACTTGAATGGATCCCTCAGGGTCATCCATGTAAAAAGCTGAGAAGAAAAACCGATAACCTAACCATTTCAATGGCGTATTGGTTATTTCTGTGCTCACAAACTGTGTCATTGGATGAATCTCAACGATTTCTCTTGGACTAATGTTGGAAAGATCAGCATTTGTTTTCTCGACAATGCTAGAGTTCCTCCTTATCGTTTTTCAGTCATCGGTACTGATAAATACTGATTTGGGAATTGAAACGGTACCCATTCTGGGATGTACTAATCAAACATGATATATTACATACCGACTCTGAGTGTATATTTGTTCAGGATAAAAGATTCCTTTGAATTGGAATGTAAAGTATCGACAACCTCCATTAGTCGGAGTCAGATATTTTCTTCCCTAGAAACTACTGAAAATCTGATGGTGAAGAAACTCACTTCCGGTACTTGAAGAGATAAATATAGGGATCACATGTCTAGGATATTTGCCAACTAGCAAATTCAAGGCTTCCATTTGAGTTGTCAAGTAGGTGTTCTCAGTCGAATCGGTAGAAAATTATAGAGCTTCTGATTCAGATTTTGAAAGATATTATCAATCATTCATACAGTAGAAAAATATTTCGGTATTCACGAAAATACTTTCTTTTTATTATATGACTGCAAAGGATATGCAGCTCAACTGATTCAAGATATTTTGGAGGTATCTTCTTTGTTATTCTTTCAATGAAAAATATATGCTGTGGTATATGCTCTCAGCCATTGAACCCCAATATATACGGGCATTTGACGAACAAACCACATTACTTCAGCTTGATTACCAAGGGTCCAGGTGCCAGACAAAAGTTCATGTGACAGTAATTTGGAGAGATATGTTTTATGGAAATTTAGTGATATGGCTGAGATGTTGAAAAAGCCTGGTGTTGGGACTCATAACTGCATGAGCATTGTATAATTTAATATCACTAACTCCATCACCTTTTCCAGTTTCGTTGACTGATTTCGTATCGTACCTTTTTTTCTATTTTTGGCATTCCTCTAATATTCGTGTGTCTTCTGCGTATGATTTCAGCTCAGCCATTGGTTCAAAGATATTCATGGTTGTCGGTATTTGAGATGTCCTTAACCGACTGAAAAATCTCTCATACGGAGAATCTAGTAAATTGTCTCTTGGAGTGTTTCTGAAGTTCAGCATTGTTAGCCTGGAATCGGTTTGATCAATGGAACATTTATGAAGAATATTCTTAGCTGTTTGTACCTCTCTATCAGCTAAACCATTTCCTTGTGGGTGTTAAAGGCTGTTAGTGTCATGTCTGAAGTTCCATTGCTCAGCAAATTCTCTAAAGTACCTACTTGGAAATTGCGGACCATTGTCTGATTAAAAGACTTCGGGGTTTCCATGAGTAGCAAACCAGTCTTTCATTATATCTATTGTATCTGAAGAAGTAGATAATTCGAGTTTTCTGAAATCAATGCATCCCGAATAACTGTCAGTTATAGGAAGATTTTCATGACTTTTCCATGTGAATAAATCTGCCGCAATTATTTGCCATGGTAGTTCAAGAATGGGTTTATTATCAACGGGTTCCTCACAACCGGACTTTTGTGTTGAGTGACATATCTTGCATTTGAGTATATATTGAAGTAAATCTTCGTACTGACCCTTCCAATAAAGTGATTGCCTGGCTCTTCTGAGACAGCTTTGAATACCCTAGTGTCCAGTGTGTATCTGGCTCAAAGCCTTGTTATTTCAGACTTGGGAACTTCTATTTTATATTCTTTGAAAACAAGTCCTTCATAAAAAGAGAGATCCTCACGAAAGTTGAAATAGTGTTGTACCCCACTAGATAATTTAGATTTTTCATCTGGGAACCCCTCAATAATATAATGAATCAATAACTGGAGCACCTTTGAATCCTGTTGGATAATTCAAATATAATTTCGCCAGCACAGCATTTTTGAAACAGATCATATGGAATACGAAAACAGGATCCTGCTTGAAAGCCATTACTTTGTGGTGGATACATTGTTTTTTTGTGGTTTTCTAAGTTTTTAACCTACCACAAAATTAATGAATAAGTATTGATATTGGAATTTATACGAGTGTAGAAGTGTAGACTATTGGTTTTTCAACTGATATGCACACAAAAAATAAATCGGATGACGGAAATTCAGTAACTATTTATTCAATTTGTCAACAACAAGAACATATGAAAAATACATAAACTTCAAGAAATCAACTGAGATTGTGTATTTTCTTCAACACCCCTCCTCAATACCAATCTTCTGTATAAACATCGCCAACTTCATTGGATCTAACGGCTTTGTCAATAAATCTGCCAACATCTCCTCTGTAGGGCAATATTCAAATAAATAATCTTGCGACTTCTTGAGTTCTTTGACAAAATGAAATTTTGTTCCAATATGCTTGATCCTGTCACTCATTTTTTCATTTTCAAGCAACTTTGGTTGTCTTCGTAGATAATTGTTTGTTTCACATCAATATTCAAATCCGTCAATAGGGACTTCAACCAAATTGCTTTCTGACAAGGTTCTGCTAATGCTATGTACTCAGCCTCAGTTGATGATAAAGACACGCAATTTTGTTCCTTGCATCTTCAACTGATAGTACCACCATATATTTGAAACACATAGCCACTATTAGATTTTCTGTCGCTCGTGTCTCCACCCCAATCTGCATCGGCAAATCCAATCAAAGTTGAAATATTGTTTTCATCACTTTTTCCCAATCTCAATTCAAAATTGATCGTACCTTTCAAATATCTCATTATTTTTTTCACTTCAATCCAATCCGACTGACTTGGTGCACTTATTTTTCTGCTGAGAATTGAGACACTCGCAGTAATGTCTGGTCTAGTGATGATAGAAATATACAAAAGTCCGCTGATTGCACTCCTGTACTTCTCATTGTCTTTCAAAATATCAGTATTTCTACACTTCCTATAATATCCAGGATCCATGGGAGTTTTGGATGTTTTTGAATTATTCATGTTGAAGCTTTTCAATAACTTTTGGATATAATTTCTTTGTGATAACCCATAAATGCCACATGCACTTCTTGAAACTTCAATTCCCAAATAAAACTTTAGGTTTCCAAGACATTTGGTTTCAAATTTTCTTGATAGTTTTTCTTGGACATCTTGGATTAGCTTTTCGTCTCTACTTGCAGTGATGCAATCATCGACATAAACAAGAATATAAATCCAGTTATCATTCTCGTATTTGGAATATAAGCATGGGTCAGATTGTGCTTTCTTGAAATTGAGTTCATGCAACGAATCATCAAATTTTTGATTCCATGACCGTGCGGCTTGTTTCAAACCATAAATGCTTTTTTGTAATTTACAAACAGACCCTTCTTTTCCACTTTCTATGAATCCTTCAGGTTGATTCATATAGATATCATCTGTTAAGTCACCATTCAAAAATGCAGTTGTGATATCAAAATTCTTCACGTTCATATTTTGACATCCAGCTAATGTCAATAGAGTTCTAAATATCGTCTGTTTCACTACAGGGGCGAACACTTCGTCGTAGTTTTCACCAAATTTTTGAGAATATCCTTGAGCTACTAATCTTGCCTTATATCTTATGATGTTTCCTTTTTCGTCACGTTTTTCTCTGAAAATCCACTTGCACCTGACTGAAGATTTCCCTTCTGGTAGTCTTTCGAGTTTCCATGTCTTATTATCTTTCATAGCTTTGATTTCTTCATTCATGGCGCTCATCCACTTCAGTCTGTTTTTATTTTTCATTACTTCTTGATATGTGCGTGGAGTTTCTGTAGCTGTTGTATCATTTATGAGTTTGACTCTTTCTTGAAATCTAATTGGAGGAACTCCTTTATTTATTCTTTCAGATCGTCGTACTGTTTGACCATCGTTTGCTACAGTTTATATCTCTTCATCTTCTCGATAATAATCAGTTACTTCTTCATGAAGCTTTTCATTTCTCGACTGCCAATTGCTTACATCCACCTCGTCTTCCTCTTACATTTTGTACCATATTTTCTCGCTGACGATTGCTTTCTTCTATGGATTTTACGTCTCTGCTTACGTGAATTCTATTTGTTGTCTTATCTAATAAACGATATGATTTGAGTCCTTCTGCATACCCCACAAATACTAGTTTCTCCGACTTCTCATCCAATTTATTTCTTTTTTATTTTGGAAGCAACATATGAGCCTCACAACCAAAAACTTTTAGATGTTTTATTTCTGGTTTGAGACCATACCACAACTCGAAAGGAAGCTTGTTGTTCGATCGGGTTGGCAATCGATTTTGTAGGTAATTTGCCGTCATAATAGCCTCTCCCCAATACTCCTTCTCCATCCCAGAGTCATATAACATACATCTGGCCATTTCTGTCAAAGACCTGTTCTTTCTTTCTGCTATTCCATTCTGTTGGGGTGTGAAGGGTGCAGTTATTTGGTATTCTATTCCCTTTTCTCTGAGATATTGATTCACATTCTCTCCTATGTATTCTCCTCCTCCATCGGATCTTAATATTTTCGGACAGCTTCCGAATTTATTTTGTAATAAATTAACATATTCCTGCAGCTTTTCGAATACTTCATTCTTCGTTTTCAATAGGTGAACGACAGTGTATCTACTGAAATCGTCTATGAAAGTTAAGTAATATCTCCTTCCTCCAGGTGTTGATGTTTCCATTGGTCCGCATATATCGGAATGGACCAGATCCAATATTTTTCTTGAATTCGGAACTGAAGATTTATGAAATGATGGTCGCGCTAACTTGCCTTCGATGCAAGCTTCACATGATATTCTCAGCTGACAATTCTTCAGATTGATTTCATTCTCTCTCAGAATTCCTTTTACAGCTTCTGGATTTCGGTGTCCAAACCTCCTGTGCCATTGATGAATACAATCGGAACGTATACATACATTTCCTCCTGTGGAAGTGACGCATGCCTTTTGATGGTTCAATTCGAATAGATTAACTTTCATTTCTGCTACTGCAATCAGTTCATCGGCTTTCATTATTTTACACTGATTGTTTTCAAAAATCACTGCGAAATTGAGTTCCAGCAACTTTCTCACTGACAATAAACTTGACTCAAGATCAGGAACAAAAAGGACATTCTTGACAGTAATTTGTCTCGTCATTTTTTCAGTTTGGCAGTTCAAAATGCAATCACCTTTTCCCACAGCTTTGAGTGTTCTTCCATCTGCCAGATAGATATTACTATTTTCACATGATTTATACGAAATGAAATTCTTTTTGTCATTAGTCATATGACAAGTTGCTCCAGAATCGACGTACCATACATTGGGGATTTTTTGCGATGTTATTTCGAAACAGAAATTTTCTTCATTATCATTCGTTTCGCAACTTCCTTCGACTTTGTTCACCTTTTGTCCCCTTTTCTTCATGCGAGCTTTATGAAAATAACAATCACGCTTGGTGTGTCCAATTTTGTTGCAATGAAAACATTTCAGGGGTGGTTTTCGTTGACTTTCAAAACTTCTGTTCACTTTGAGCACTTTTTCGCTTAGATCTGTGGTTACTTTGCTTTCTTTCCTTCTTCGGAATTCTTGAATAAGCTTCCCTTTTACGACCTCAAGAGTGAGATCTGCTTCCGGTCTTCCTTCAAGAGCTTATACTATCGAATCCTAACTATCAAGTAGACTGCAGAGTAAGAATGATACCACTAAATGTTCTGCTAGATTTTCTCCCAATGAAACTAGTTGTTGGACGAGATCCATCAACTGATCTATGTGCTTTTCAATGTCACTTCCTTCTGGCATGTTCATTCTGCACAATCGCTTCAATAGAAATACTTTGCTGGTAAGTGTGGATTTCTCGTGATGAGCTTTAAATTTATCCCATGCCTCTTCTGCAGTTTTGGCATTTCTTATGTGCATAACTTGATTGTCTTCAACTAAAAGACCGATCGTAGCTCTAGCTTTACCGTCCTGCTTTCTCCAGACTGGTTCTGTGACATCATCGTCTTTTTCTTTGGAGACTACATCCCATAGCTCTTCTTTCACCAACAATAACTCCATTTTATATTTCCACAACTGGTAATTGTGATTGTTCAGTTTCGTTATGGAATATCTGGTACTTTCCGCCATTTTTACTATCCAGACTTTACAATTAAACTGATTTCAATATGATACTGTGTCTGGGCCCATAACCTATTAGTTTTTCAACTAATATGCACACAAAAAATAAATCGGATGACGAAAATTCAGCTATTTATTCAATTTGTCAACAACAAGAACATATGAAAAATACATAAACTTCAAGAAATCAACTGAAATTGTGTATTTTCTTCAACATAGACTTCTATCTACCCTGACAAGTTAACGTTTCGGTAACTAATTTCGCTTCCGTTCTCAAAATTTAATCGCAAATTCCCTTTCAAATCCGAATTTTTTTATTGACAAATTGCGTTTTCAACATTTGTCAAACATTTGAGCACTAGCCTGTCATTATACCGAATGCCCCTTGCCCTTCTGAAAATATAAAACGGATCGGCAACAGGTATAACGTTCAGCATTCAGAACAACAAATACTTCACGTTCAATACTGATACATGATAAACCAAATATGATAACAGAACACAAAAAATTGTATTTATCAAATTTTTTGTTCATGTGGTCAAAAATATATCGGTGAAACGTCACGAACTTTGGTAGTACGAAAGAGTGAACACAAGACGTACATCAAGAACAGACAGGTGGGTGGTTTTGAATTATCAGAGCATATTCTTACTGTCGATGGAGATCACACATTAGAATGGAATGACACTGTGTTCAGCGGCTCATGATAGATGAGTTGGCAATATTTTTTTGGAAACTAGATGCTGTGCTGTGAAGCAATATTTACGTTCTGGTATTCACCTACACATGTGCCTTGCATATCATTGTTTAATTGTCAATCATAACAGAGTAGTAGGCTGTTGTTTTAGCTTCCATATGTTTCTGACAATTTTGCTTGTTATTTGTTGCTTTGCTGAAGATGACAGTACTCAATTTCGAAATATTGAAAATACAGTGTTGAAAGACCCTTTTTGCTTGCTGCTTCAGTGTTTTCGACGTTTCGGCTCTCACTTTGGAGCCATTATCCACTTTTGCGTCACTCGACACCTAGTTCTAAATCTCCCTATTTCCCAGCTGTGTGGATTTATAACCATATGAGGAGCGGACGATGGATGATTAGTAGTGAGTGTGGTCAGATCAATGGTTGGGGTGGTTTGGAATGGTTTAACTGAAGAATATGTTCGGTGGGACAGTAACGGTTTTCAGGAGTTAGGAAGTATTGGAGAATCATCTTGTTTGTTGAGACAGTTGGGACATTTTCAAATTCTATGGCTTCGCGAATTAGTGTTCGCGAGTGGTGTTTTTGTCGTGGCAATGGTCTTTGTGTTATCAAAGTCAACTTTGCGTACGGTTCTGTGGTGATGTTCAAAATGATTGTTGTTATATCCGGATCGCGTACTGCTTATTCGTGCTCGTATGATTTGTTGGTTACACGCCTATCCTTTACATGTTATCAGGCAGTCGTGGAAAGGAATATCATATTGGGTATCGCGTTGGATATTATATCTTTGGGTGAGCGTAGAAAAGTAGAAATTTGATGGTTTGCTGTACTAACTGTTCTGATATCGTGTCTTGGTCAGAATTCGGCTTACTTTATCAGTGAATCCTTGAATAAAAAGGAGGAATAAGGCTTTCGGGCGTTCGGTCGGAACTTTAACTGGTTTGGATTGTGAGAATTTTCAAATCGAATATCTGCTATGATTATTTATCATTTTTCAGATTTTATGACGCACCTGCACATGGGTTCAGAAATATCAAGGTCACCGATCTGTCAACATTGATTCTACCGATATCTATGTATATACTTGGAGGACAGTCACTTCTGGCCACATTAGGAATGTGGAGTTTCATCATATCTATCGGATCATTTCACTTTGGTTTCGTAGGGCTTCATGCAGCTCATCATCATCCAGACATTTTCCACGATGGAGATACTCCAAGGTGAGAGTTCAATAAGAGAATCATGTAAATGACATATTTCTAACTTGCGCTACTGCCCAATATTCTTCGCATCAAAAGTCATCGTCCATTCAGGTAATTTTAAAGTTCAGCGAAAATATATTTTCTTATGCTGTTGAAGGAAGTTATTGTATAAAGAAACACGTGTGGCTGTTTCGTAAACCCATTTTCATTGAGAATGGTACAGAAAACTGTGATAAGTTGTATGCTCGAATGATTGATGGTGAGAATTGCATTTGACATCTGTGACACGAAATTTTCAATGTTGGGCAACTTCTTTGAGGTGGGTGAATTCATTCGACTCCTACTACTTTATATGAAAACGAAAACCTTCAACACAGTTGCTCCGATCCAGGAGCGAATACCAAGAGAAAAATGAATTGCATCCAGTCACGCACATATTCAACTTGTCAAGAAATAAATTTGAATGTCAATAAAAATACTTTCCTTCCTGTAACCATAATTCGAGTTATTTTTCAACGATCATTATAAAATACAGGCCACTAGGAACCAAAAGTTCACGAAGAACAGAAGAACCCAAAATTCTTAGCATTTTGGTCCTTCTAGCCGGATTTTCTAGGTAGATCCGACGAGTACAATACGAGGATTCCAAGTTTCCTCTTTACCTCATGCCATCCTTATCTTCCAATTATCAATAGATTCATTCTGAGCAATGACAGATATTGTGGAATTGATGTTTCATAGAATGCTCATTAACTCAAATTCAACGAGAATCATAACTTTTTGCGATAAAATTAATTTAAATTCAATACATCATGGAATTTGTGATGAATTGAAAGCTAGATCAACTAAATTAGATTCACTGTTGGAGCAATTTCAAGATATTCAATTCAAAATTGAACTGAATTCTTTTTCGCGAATCGCTAGTACATTTTGACATTTCAGACAAAATTTCTTGAAGAAAAAGTCATGATTTCTTACAGTTATTAGCTACATAAATGTTTGAAAACCGTTTCCATAGCTACCCAAGTAATTTTCAAAGCGCTATTTATTTGTGAATAAACTTATTCACGATTTTTTCAGAATAAATTCATATCTGAATTTCAAAGAGTTGCAGAAAAATAGTATGTTCAGCTCGTAGAAAAAGCCACATTCTTCGATTCTGAGTTACTTGCGCCTCGACTTAGCAATCTCCACAGTCGTCCAGACTATTACTACCAGAAGTGGTGAAAATTTTGAAACTACTTTTCATTACTCACAAGCAAAAATAGAAGATTCGATCCAAATCTTTCTCTCAACTGATGAATTTGGAAGTAAAAATCCAATAAATCAATAGTTTCTTAATCATCTAGAACAGGCATAGATTGCACCTCCTTATGAATCTTTCGAATCAAGAATACCAAAAGAATGTAATGAAGAAGAATTCAAAAACAGAATGCTTCTCTGGAATGAATCCAAATGACCCTTTCAATTCGAATAATCGGGCACCTTCGAATCAGTTCATCAATTCGACAAATATGAGTAACCCAGTTTTTAATCGACCAATAAGATGGCTAATAAGAGGGTTGAATTCAGAGACGCCTTCAAATCAATGATCGGTAAAAATGTTATAATATCAAATTTGCAAAAATCCTTCTGAGATCATTTCTGATAATCCTAGATGATATCAAGTCTATTACAATAATTTCTTCTAATTACTTAGTTGCATGGCGTGCTCTGGATCCTTTCTCACCTTCGTACAATTCTTGATATACCCAAGTTGAATAAGCAGAGTTGGAAAGAATTGAGAACAATGTTCAACACTATTATAAATGATTTGAGATCATTGAAGTCACTAGGGGAGGAAAAAGACAAGTGGAACACTCTATTTATTCTAATAATAACGGACAAATTCGAATGTGTCACTTATAGAAAATGGGAAGTACATGGTAACAGAAATATAGGTATGAATAAAATTAAAGATTCGAAATACTTCATGAAACGGAGATGTGAATTTCTCGGAAATATTGAAATATACAGTAAAAGTGAAAGAGAGAGCTTTACTAATCCGGAAGGAGTAGAGTCAATCATCTGATTCTGATAATAAAAAGAATAAGATGAAATGTTTCTATTGCATTTATCGATGTTACGGAAATTCATCTTTGCCCTATTATGCTCCTCTGTTCTTCAAAATATATTGTGGGAAAGGACAGGACACAGAACCCTATGAAAATGTCGCCCTCTAGAGGCTCTCCTAATCATACGATCCTCTCATAACTTGCAAAAATTGTGTGGGGTCTTAAAGCAAACAAAATATCACAATATCATCAAAATTTGCTGAGAGCCATTTTCATAGGGTTTTGTATCCTGTCCTTCATCCGAATAGAATAAATCAATATTTCCCATTTTTCAACACAGGCGTTGATTACGCAGGGCAGTTTTACTGAAAGATCAAAATACAAGAGGGGCTAAGCTGATGAAATGATACGTATGCCTATATTCAGTTGCTCAGGTAACAAAGCTATCCATCTTCAAGCGGTCTCTGAATTAAACACCAAAGGATTTCTTGCTACTTTGAAACGATTCATAAATATGCGTGGAAAACGATTAAATATTCAGGATATTGTAAGAGCAAATGCGGAATAAAAAATGCAACACTATCTATCAACCGATAAAGAGAATAATATTAATAATTATTTGGCGTCTTAAAATATCTCTTGACATTCCATTTCAACTCGCTCGCCCAATTTTGGTGGTATTTGGGAAGCAAGAGTCAAACGCGTTAAGTTTCATTTTAAACGAGCTGTTGGTAACGCACATTTGTACTTAGGAGATTTTTTCACAATACTGACTCAGATTGAATCAGTTCTCCATTCCCATCCTCTTTGTCTGTCAACTTCCAATCCAGACGACATCAATCCCCTTACTCCTGCTCACTTTCTGGTTGAAAGACGCCTGAGGCTGGATTCAGACAGATCCTAAATCCGATCGTACGACGATCCGATAGCTTTCTGATTGGTCTAAATTTAAATTCAGACCAATCAGAAAGCTATCGGATCGTCATACGATCGGATTTCGGATCTGTCTGAATCCAGCCTTACTGGTATTCCCGAACCTCCGTTTGCTGATGTTACTTGAGAATCGACTGAGAAAATTCGAGAGGGATCAAGAAGATCATTCAACACTTCTGATCGCGTTGGCAGCAAGTTCGAGTAAAGTGGAAAAACAACGTCCATCCAATGTTGAAGCTAGGAGCCCTGGTGCTGGTCAAATGAGATAATTTTCTCCCTTTTCAATGGCCTTCGGGGAGAATTGTCCAGCTTCATACATAAGACGACGGTGTAGCCAGAATGGTTAGAAGTAGCACACACAATATAAGATCAACTTTGGTTCGATATCATGAACATATTTGCGCATAATTGTAAATATTACACTCAATACTTGATAAAAATATGAGGATATATCGTTATGACTGTATTTACAATATTGCGAATAACAACAACTTCAACTCCATTAATTTTTAGTTTTCATTTTCGAACGGTTTGAAAAATATACGCAAACAATGTTGTTGAACTGATATTATCAAAAAATATAACTCGATTAAGTAATTATGATAGTGGTAATAATCTATCAAACCCATCTATCATCAATATTACAGTTCGAATTTACCTTCAATATGATTTGCAGAATGGTTCGAAATGGGATGAAATGGTTTTGAATGTATTTTTCTGTTAACCAGCTGACAGACGTCAACCATCAGAAGTCGAAACTTGTGCGGGCAATGAATTACCGAGGCGTTATCTTCTAGGCGGACGTGTTTATCCCCACAATTTCGAGAATCAATATTCATATTTGAATATTGTTTTTAATATTTACCTATTGTAACATAAATTTTTCCACTCACGATATATCTATATTGGACCATTTATAAACGATGGGATTGGTACTTTTGGTGTAGAAGTCAATACGTTTTGTAGAGATCAACCTAACACTAAACTGATATCATTTGCAGTAGACACATTTTTCACCAATTTGGTCAGCATCTTCAGAGGAAGGAAACTTATAATGAATCTAAAGACTAGGGGGACTATATTTTTCAATCTAATTTTGTGTAAAAGACCTACCGGCAAAGTTTGTTCTTGGTCCGATAAAGACTTTGTCTGTTAACTACCAATTATTCTAATCAATGTCACCATCCATGCTATTTTCACATTTTGCAATTTCTAAACTCTCGAATGCATCGAGTAGCCTTGTGTCATGCACATCCTTGATCAGTCTCAGATTGCTTTCACTAATTCTGTTGTCATTGCCAGAGCATGCTGGGCGACACTGGACCTTCCTAGCCTCCCGTATATCATGTGTGGATAATGTTCTTCGAGGCAGGTTTTTATAGCTTGTCGGCTTTGGCCAATGTTGTTATTGTGAATTATCGACTTTTCTGTGTTTTCTAATTCATCTTCTGGATCATCAAGAAGCTGTTGTATTTCAAAAGGAGTTTTACAAATATTCGATAGAGTAAATATGAAAGCTGCAAATGGAAGTGCATATAAATTACAACAGCCCCTTGGAAAAATTAAATGAAAACGAAACAAAATTAGTTGTCGAAATTGGAATAAAAATCCGCTCCAAGGAACACCATGCACACATGGGATACGGAAGGGTAAAATAGTCCAGTGTCACCCAGCACGCTCTGGACAATTGAGTAAAAATCAAAATGATCAAATAATCGGTGAAAGCAATCTGAGACTGATGAGGAATATGCATGACATTCGAAAATCTAGAAATAGCAAAGTTTAAAAATAACATATAGGGCAGATAGTTCTCGCACTATCTTGTATTGTAAAATATATTATCGACTAACCCTACTCTTTAGATTCGGTATCAGTTCTGTTCTCCTGGAGATGCTGAACTTTTGTTAGCGAAACGGGCAGTGATTGGAAATTATATGAGTTTCTATATTGGACCAATCTGAAGTCGGCGTTCAGCTAATATGATGTGCTACATGGATATAATCAATCAGGATACTCCTTATACTGCTCAAGTAGTGATTAGGGCTGAGTTAATGTCAGGAGTGATCAGATGCATCAATTTCATTTTCGTGTATTTGCTTGTTTTCATTTTGTTTATGATGTATTTTACAATTGTTATTGTGATTGAAGAGGACTATCATCATTATATTAATTAAAAGAAATGTTGTGTTATATTCCTTCATGAAATATACCCTCTTCTACCACGCTATCAGAACGATTAACGATACATATTCTTCCAGAGCCATACAGAACTACGATTGGGGACTCAGTCAGTTAGATGCAGTGATGGATCGGAAGGAAATTACTGGATCGCAGTTTCTTGTGCTGACAAATTTTGGAGATCACGCCCTTCATCACATGTTCCCTACTTTGGATCATGGTGCCTTGGAACATTTATATCCAGTTTTTTATGAGACCCTCAAAAAGTTTGATGCTCATTTGAGAATGGTTTCACAATGGGACACCATATGTGGTGGTTTCCAACAACTCAGAAGAGATGAACCAAATCCCAGTCCACCGAATCTGAAAAAACACGCAGAGTAGAAGCTGTCTGACGAACTTTCTGGATATGGCGAGTTACATGTTTTATTCGTATCCACTATTACATAAATAGTGAAACATAAGCCTAGTTCTTTCAGTTCAGAAATATTATTCTCTATAAGGTGTATTCTAAGTGAAAACTATTATTCATTGTTAGTACCTGTCTAGTTTTGACAGGCCAGAAAAAATTATTGCAATAAAAATTTTTGAAATAGTTTCGTGAATCACTTCTTCAAAATCTCTCGATATCGACAAGAATCAAATTCGAGCACTACGTTTTATTATCATAGCGATCTCTTCCGTTCCATGGAATCTTCAGGCAAAGTGAATAACATACTTTGATGAAAAAGTGCATTGGTCTCAAAAATATTTTTCTCTTGATCTTCCATCGGGGTTCATGTCTAACTATTGTTTATTATTATTTATTTTTTCTCGATTTGGTTACTGGTGAAAAAATTACTCCTAAATACGTGATGAGGCCTAGCCGAGTGCAGCAATTCGCTAGTGCACGTATCTAGCCTTATCCTAGAGTTCCGTACTGTACTTTTTCTACTGCCACCATGCTCGTGCGGTGATTTCTGCTGGTGTAGCACAAATTTCTTCGTTATCCCTCATTTACTATGACACAAGACACGGATGACAGCAATCAGGTTAAACAATCACTCACTACATGGATATAACTAGATACAGTACCAATCCAGAAACTGTTGATCAATAAATTTCCTGAATAATATATTTTTTTATCAATTTCTCGAAGAATTTGATACGAAAATTTGCTGAATTTTCAATGGACTGACCCTAAGAAAATTAGGACTGCGGAATGAGCAAAATAGAACAAGAAGTATAACCGCTAAGCACATTTCTTCCTAGATGTAGCAGAGAAAGAGGGGTTACAGAGGATAGAGAAAATGAATTTGAAATTGCCATATGTCATTCACAATATCTATTCAATGTGCAAATTCTTTTTCAATCCAATGTATTCTGCATCATGCTATGTGTAAAACTGTCATGATGGCAAGTCCATCAGTTGTAATGTCTACGACCTATTAGGATTGGTATCTGAGCAACAAACAATTGTCCATTGCACTGAGCCAGCTAGAAAAATTATGCCCCGACCACGGTTCGAACCTGCAGCGGGACTCTGTGTCATATCGAATTCCACTTATCTCCGGAATTCCATATGATTGTGCTTAAAAATTATTGCCTACACTCCACTTTACCGGTAGCCAGAAAGCAACACGTCATGACATGTCGTTATGTGTGATCAACCCTACTTATCTCTTTTGAATTATTCTGTCAAGTTTAATATCGAATAAATTCACAATCCCGAAAGCAAATAATATGGAAAATGTAGTAATGGGGGTATGGAGTGATTACTATCGAATAACATTTTTTGGAATAGTCCGGACAGTTGATTGATCTGTACGGACGTATTGGTGCTCTGAAGAGTTACCAAGCGTTTCGTGAGCGATTTTGAACCCCAAAACGGCCGAAGTGGTGCAAAGTGTGTGTTGTGCCGACTGTTAGTGCTGAAAGTCGAATAACATTCTTCTAAGCACACGCTTAGTATTTACCGGTTTTGCGGGGGACGTGGCTCCCAGGTAAAGAAAAACCTAATAACATTGACCTGTTTTTGTCACGAAACATTCCTGTAATTGGAATTTGTTTTTTTCAAACCACAAGAAAGAGCATTTCCTCTAGGATAGAGATACAAACTGAGTTTTTTCCCCTTTACAGAGGCGAGAAAGGGCACGATCCCCGTACTGATCGATTAGGGAATAATGCCTGGTAAGCCTCCGAGTCGGAACCCGGGAACTAATCCAGGCAATTCCCTCGGAACATCATTGAAAGAGAGGAAAATATTCCACAGTGTGTGAATAGCCAATAGATATTTTCAATTGATTTCGAAAAGTTTTCAACTGACCTGCCAGAGTTTCACTTGAATACCATTAGCGACTTCTCCTTTTCGTACTGTTTTATTATGTTTTTTTTATGTCTTCGTTCAATTGTCAATTTGGTCGAATTTTTGATAAGTTCCGGAAGATTGTTTTGGAAATGTTAAACAAGTTTATTACTGGTATGAGAAATTTCACACATGATCTGTATATTGTCAAGTTCAACTGAACTAAAGAGTCAAATTGTTTCACATTTGTATAGGACTGAGGATCACTTGATTTTTTCATGTAATACCTTTTTGACATCGAAAAAAATTTGGTTTTATTGAACAAATTTTCCCAATATTTTCTGGCTTTTTGGAATGTCATGCTCTTTGGTAATATGATATATTTAAAGTATCGACGAAGTTGTTTGAAATGAGCACCCGCAGCTGCCTGTAGGACATCAAATAACGGAGATAGCCGTAAGGCCTTCTAGGCATCGGAAATTGCTCAATGGTGTTTCGTGACATTGACACGAATCCCTTGATACCGGTTTCATCGAAATCGGACGACCGCAAGATGGAACCGGAAGTTGCAGGTTTGGACTCTCCTAGACGTGAGGAACACGAATATATAATTTGTTTTGCTCTATGATGCATTTTAGTAAACATAATTAATTAACACTGCAGACTACCTGCATCAATATAAATACACCTTACGAAATCGAAACGTTTAGTCATCGGAAATGAGTAAGCCTCTGAAGAAGCTGGCCATTCGCGCTAGCGAAACGTTAGGAAGAAATTCCAAAGAACGCAGAATGTTCCTGTAAGAGTGGTCACAGTGGTCAACTGATATCATTAGAAATTTTCAAACTTCCTGTCATAGTGGACATTCTATATGTCACACCCTGGACGAGCAAGGGCGGAGCCCGAGTTACGATCACCAACCAGAGACACCAACCCCATCTACTAACCACCAGACACCTATGACGACCAATCATAGAAATTCAGTAGAGCCGCCAGAGGACACAGAGCTTCAGCCATGTTTTTCTCATAGGCGAAGAAATCATCCCTCCCCTACCTGTTTCACAAAGAGCTTATCCCCATAGACACCAACAGCCATCGTATAGAATAAGGGATTGTATCTGTAGTCCCATTATGTACCTACTAGCTGTAATTTTGATGGTAATTATCACACATTTCATTACCAGGTATGAATAAATTCCTTATTGATAGTACTGATAATTGGTATCACGGTACTAATGAGGTTCCATTTGAAAAAGTTGAATTCAACCCCAAAATTGATAACGATGAAATTTAATAATATACAGAGTGTTTGATTTGAAAATCGAAAGTTGGTTTCACTTCCGGCGAAACCGGAAGTGAAAACGGGATCATTTTGAGGTCAAAAGCTGCCATTTATTATGTTCATGGGATATCCAAAATTTCATTGAATTACCTTCAAAACGGAAGATACGGGGTTGTACCAGCATCATGTGTCACCCGGTATAATTGTACCTCTAAGTCAAATATACCATTTATAATAACCACAAATATACACTTGTACCCCATAACGCCTTCTCCCCGTGTAACGTACACCAATATAACGAAATCACTTATATTTTTTTTACCAAACCTGTCTACTACACAAAGTAAAGGAGATCCCCAATATCAGGAACATCGTTGGGCAAAGCCGTAACAAATGATCCACAATCATTTCGAACATATTATATTGTGATTTTTATGGAGGCTTGCCGCTTTTCCTGCATGTAGACCGAAGACAATTCTCGTTTGTGGCGGGTTATTTGTTACGCCTTTGCCGTACGGTGTTTCTGCTGTTAGAAGTCTCCTCTACTGTTTCGTGTTCGGAAAGTCTAGCCGAGTGACACCGAGGAGACCTATGATTGAGTTCACTTGATAATACATACATTCACATGAGTACGAACCCGAGCATTCGGTAATGACATTAAAATGTACCAGAAGTTGTCGTCGACAGCGGCAATGAAGATGACGAAATACCACCTGCCGTAGCACATATTCACACCGCAGACAACGGGGACGACAGTGACATTGACAATAACGAATACACCATCAATCAACCCAGACCTTTTAAGAAGAAGAAATGAACGAATGAAACTCGCCCAAGAACATCTAAAGGTTAGGCCTACTGCGAAGATCACACAATTGAAAATAATATGCTGTTAGTGTGGAAATGAGTTAGCTTTGGAATTCAGAAATTAAGAATTTTTGAAAAATATTCGCCTTTCATTCTCTTCAACTCGCCACCCGTTAGGCTGGATTCAGACAGATCCGAAATTCGATCGTACGACGATCCGATAGCTTTCTGATTGGTCAAAATTTGAATTTAGACCAATCAGAAAGCTATCGGATCGTCGTACGATCAAATTTCG
Source organism: Zygogramma bicolorata (assembly GCA_032362365.1). Taxonomy (NCBI): domain Eukaryota; kingdom Metazoa; phylum Arthropoda; class Insecta; order Coleoptera; family Chrysomelidae; genus Zygogramma; species Zygogramma bicolorata. Next base: position 1,001,158 of record JAVJAQ010006011.1, on the reverse strand, counting down.
GATCTGTCTGAATTCAGCCTTAGACAAACGAATAAAAGGGTTGATACAAAAATTATAGAAAATTTTGTCTCCTCTGAAATTGTATTGGAGGTTTTTGTCGTGGGGTCAACCGTTGAGAAGTAAAATCGGAAAATACAATTATTCGTACATTTGATGCAAGATGACGGATCGCGCACACCTTCTCCATGATCGAAAATATGGATTTTTTATCAGGGCCCCTAAACTTATAACATATTCCGAAATCAAAATTACTCCTTCTGCACGGCAAAAACTGGAATGGGTGGTTCAGACGCATGGTCCTTACTACGGAAAACATTATGCAAAACGATTTATTCGTGGTAAGCCGATTACATTCGCATATAAGAATTGGCCCTCTGTTCAATTAGCGGATACATGTATGGATTTGAAATATACCTACACACAAAAAGATACATCCAAATCAAAGCAATTTGATCTTGGAGGTGTTGTAGTTATTTCATTGCCACAACAGGTCTCCTTTCACATTTTACCAGAAAAGAATATTGCGCAACCGGAACTTGTCTTTCCTTCAGAAATTGCAGCTCCCCGTTAGTGTAATGGAAGGACAATAAAGTCGTATCTATAGCCACATCAGGGCTGAGTATTGCGTGCATAAGATGGTCTAAGGTATGACAACTTTTGGGTAGAATGAATAAAGTTTGAGCAAATGCTCTGACTCAAATTTTCTGGGACAAACTTATACGGGTTGTTGAGATATGACAATGACGGATCCATAATTCGAACTCATGCTCACTTTTATTCACTTCACCCCTTGGGTCATATTAGTCTTCCAATGGGATTGATCTTCGATTCGTGAGTTGTGGATGTTGGAATAATTCATCAAAAGCTAATTTTTCATTTCTATTTTTATGATTGCAGTACAATACATCCGCAATTCAAACTGAAACTAAGCGTTCATCGTTTCTTTGTTCATCATAGTATTCATTATTCAATATATCATATTGCAGAAAATAGTAAACGTTTTCGATATATAATAATAATAAAAATCTTTAATTCCTTTACTTATAAAATGATTCACAATATATTTACTAATACCTAATGGAGAAAGAATAAAGCGGAGTTCAATTTATTTGGAGATCGAAATCTCCACTAAATTGTTTTTCCACTCAACCCCGTCAGTGCTCCAATTGTCGATACAAAATAAGCAGAACAAAAAAAAGTTTTTTGATCGCTGTTGAAACCTTTCCAGGATGAATAATCAGATGAACAATAGTTCAACAACCTATTGTTGGCAGAGAATATTTTTTTTTAGTGTGGACCTGAAATTATCCAATGAAAACTTCTTAATTTCTGCTGGCAGAAAATTATATATTCTACATACTTGATACGAGAATGAGCGTTTGGATGATTCAGTTTTGAATTTTGGAGATGTTAATGTTCTCCTGAACCTTATATTCAGATTGTGGACATCTGAACGAAAAGTTATTTTTCGATGTAGATTAAATGTTTTTTTCTCAATATTATTTTATGAAAAAGACATGCAGAGTGAATCTTCTTCTTTCCATATTCAACCAACCGGATTGTATTGATTCATCAGAGATCCTTTCACGCCTGCGTATATCATAAACGAATCTCAAGTGGAAGTTTTGTACTTTTTGAGCTGTATTTTTTAGGTTGTATCAGGGCCATATAAAGAATCAGCAAAATTAAAAATTATTGGAGAATAAGTAGTGCCCTGAGCCATACGAAGTTTTTAAAGATAAATATGATCTCTGTATGAGTTTATTCATGTGTTTTTCAAATCTCAGGTCTGAGTCTATTTCCACACCAAGTTTCCTTATATGTTCCAGAACAGCGAGCGATTGGCCATCAATAGCTATATTGATATCATGCGGGGGCAGATAATTTTTTGTTCCAAAAATCATCATGCTTGACATGATTTGATTTACAGACAGTGCTCTGATGTCTTCTGTATGGATTTGTGTAGATCTTTATTGACGATATAACTAGCTCTTTCCGAATCGAGTAAAAACTGTAATATATTTGTGTATCGTCGGCATAACAATGAATAGAGCAGTGCTCGAGTGATTTTAGAATTGTTGAAGTGTAAATAGAAAACAAAAGTGGTCCTTATATTGACCCTAGTGGTACTCCCGACTTCAAGTTCACACTTTCCGAGAACATGTTATCTACACAAACTTTTTGTTTGCGTCCATGCAGATAGTTTTGAAATTACGCAATTGCCAATCCTGAGAGTCCTAAGTAGTGTAAAATAGCAAGAACTATCGCATGATTTGGAGTGTCAAATGCATGACTGAAGTCTAAAACAACTAAGATAGTGTGCTTTCCTTGGTCTTTTGCTCGGAATGTATCATCCACAATTTGAAGGAAAGCAGTGGCACAACTGTAATCTTTTCGGAAGCCCGATTGAATTTCAGGTAGTACAAAATATTGATCCAGATGGCTTTTCAATTGTATTTCTATAGTATCTTTCCAAAATTTTGGATAACACGGGTAGTATACTTATAGCACGAAGATCTTCATATTCCACTGGATCCGATGTTTTGTACCACTGCTATCTTTCAAGCTTCGGGAACTACACCATTTTTGAAGACAAAAAGTGATTATGTGTGTTATATGTGGTATTATGTGAGGACAAAAAAGATGAGTAAGATTCAAATTCAGTTCATCAACTCCCTCAGCATTAGTTTTAATATTGGATATAGTTTCATAGACAAATAAGTCATTCACTACGTCGAATCGAATTCCGATTGAATAAGGCAATTATTTTATGGAAATTCTTCAATTCATCTGGTGGTTCTCCTTGGGGAACGGTGTTGATGAAAAAACTGTTTATTTAATCCACTCTTCTCAAATTATCAGGTAGTGAATGTGATTTACTAGTTATGATGTTATTTTTATTCAAAGTTTTCCAAAATTGCTTTCGATCAGTGGTGTTGAATTGGTGGGTAAAATATGCTATTTTTCTCATTCTTCACTGCTTTATTAACGTAATTCCACAGATCTTCATAATATTGGAAATCAATGTCTGACATTGTTCTCTTATATTTTTAAAACTTTTTATCTGAGTTGCATCATTTCTTCAACAGTGTTCGTTAACCGTGAACTTTTAGGTTTTGATACTCTTGAAGTAACAGGTGGAATATGTCTCTGAATCAAATTCATCACACAATTGACAAGAAATGATACTTTTTCATCAACAGACTCCTGATCAAATATTCTGAAGAGAGGTGTAGCATGAAGATCTTGCACAAGAACGTTTTGATCAAAGAATTTGAAACTCCTGTAAGTTCACATTTCGTGGTTATTATTTTTTTGAATTTGAACTTCGCAATAAATAAATAATAAATTTGATGATCTGATATACCATTGTTATCCATATTTTTTTATTCTATTACATAACGAAAGCTTGTTATACTCACATCCAATAAGGTGCTGATTTAGTTGTAATTCTGGTTGGACATTCCACAATTTGATTTAGCTCGAGAGTTTCTGAAATTGATAGGAATTTCTCAGTTTTCACATCATTTGAATCCAGGTGATGAATATTAATATCACCCATGCAAATAATATCATCTACACTAGGCCAGATATAAATCAAGTTATCTTTCAGCTCATTTGAAAATTCATCCGTGTCTTGTTGGGGAGATTTATATAGCATGCCAAAAGCAAAAACTTTTTTTTTATTGTTACTCTGATATAGGTACATTTGTTCATTGTGTCGGGTCTCTAACTGAATAATCTGAAAATTGTATGTTTTTTTGCTGTAAATACAATAATATACATAACCCTCCACCACGAGAAACCCTATCTTTCCTCGGCAATTGATAGCCATCAATTTAAATGTATTATCTGGTATATCATGCCCTAGCCAAATCTCACAGAGTAAAAATAAGTCGAAATCTTCAATTGTTAATATGTTCTTTATTTCGTCCAGGGAAGGTAACAATATCACATTTAAACAGACAATTTTCATGCGACTCGAAGAAAAATATTGAATGAAGAGAAAAGAGTGAGGTTTTGTAAATGACAGATAAGAACGTATTCAGCATAAAATAAAAGTAAAGGCCTTATTATGGGTAAGAACGAATTGCTCTCATGCGAAGCAACTGTTATCCTAAAATGAAGTGTGCTTTTGGGAAAAAGTAAATATCATCGAAGCATTTCACCTTAATTATTTGTTTTCATTATCTTTGAATTTCACAAAAAGTTTGTCCAGACATGTCCGTCTCCACCAATTTTTGTTGTTGTGGCTTTGAGCATGTTTTGCTGTTTACCAGTGAGATCCTCTCGAATGACCAGACCCGAGCCTTTCAACATTTTTTTGCTGTAAATCAACCCTTCTCCAATCTCCTTTGAACATCACTATTATTGGTCGTATTTTTTTTTCCATCAGATTTTACAATTCTGACCATCTCTCAATTTCGTATCGATCAACCTCGATCTCTAACTCATTAGATATAATATTGCGAATCAATTCACTGCACATCTCATTTTTTGCTTCTTGTACTCCATGGAAAATAGAGTATCGGCTTTTGAGCGAGCAATCACAATGCTCTTGCTTGGCAACTAAACTATCGATCATAACTTGTTGATTCTGTGTTCTTTCCTTTAGACTTTTATTCTCGCTTTCCAAGTGATCTATTTCTTCTTTGATGGATTCCTTCATGGTTTCTAATATAGACGCAGATCATTGGCTAATAAATTCTTCTGAACAGCATAAGGTTGCAGCTTAGGTTGAGTGTAAGAGCAGTCACTGCCTGAGCTCCGCCTTCAATAAAGACACTTTATTATTATTATCATTATTATATTTTTGACCCAATTGTTTTAACAGCTTCGTGCAGTTTGTCTTCATCCCGTTTGTTCGTTCTGGAGGTACTGGTTATGATATTTGGGAGATGAAACTTACTGGCTATTGTGTTGAAATCACAAACACCTATTTCTCAATATACATATACTGGTAGAGACTGAGTGGCGAAAATTTTTGAAATTTCAGACTACGTTATCCCACTATTATAATAACTGTGACAGTCGAAGCACTTTTTGTCTATTTCAACTATTTGAGTCACCTAAACAAAACCGAGATGGTGACTTCTACTAATTATCTTAAGTAATCACATCTCACGTGAAAAAAAATTCAGTGATGTCAACCATTCATCACTGAATACAAGTGCAACCAAAAACAGATAGGGATATGGTTAATATAATTTCTCTACTTATTTACCGTACGTATATTTTTTATTGTGATGTCCATTACTCTTAGTTATATTTTGTCTTTGTGATTTCAGAACAATTTCCCATTAATCGTTTGAATGTCTTGGTATTTTGAACTTTGTTGAATTTTGACAAAATGGTTAAGGCTTTCGCGGACGAGGTTTTCAGTATTACTTCTTTTCTTCGGGTTCGAAGGCCGTCGTTCTTTGGAATCTGTTTCTAACGTTTCGGTAGTTTCAGAGGCTTACTCATCTCTCATCTTTTATTCCGATGACTAAACGTTTCGATTTCGTAAGGCGTATTTATATTGATGCGGGTAGTCTGGAAGGTAAATTACTTCTACGATGCAAAAAAACTCAAAGTCGTCTCCACAATTTAATATTTGAAAGATGTCAGTACGGTAATTCAGTACATGTTTCGAACCTACATAGGTTCATCATCAGCTGAATTTACATTGAATTCTACAATAAAGGAAGAGTAATATAATATTAGTTGATAAATGAAGTATAAAATGTACTTACATGGAGATGAAAAAAATTGGAAATTCACTTGGTGAAGTTCAAAAAGACATTGAAAAAATATTGTGATGAAATTGTGATGTGTGATGACTTTGAGTTTTTCTGCATCGTAAATCTACTACACCCCACTTTGAGATACAATGGACTTCTACCACAGGTTAAGGAATGCTAGTCGAGCAACTTTAGTCCATTTTTACAAGACACTTCTACTCCAAAGGAAGACCACTAATCTAGACATTTGGTTCAATCGTGAATGTCTTCGCAACAACTTGATCCCAGGGTATGTAGCGGAGAGGTCTAATTCACGAAGCATTTCTTCAAGATCAGCTGTTAGGATTGCACAACGCACTTGGATAAAACATGAAATCAAACGACACTACGTCAGACTTGCGGACATCAATATTAAATTATTTTGGTTGTACAGTAAACTCACTTCCTTCCTTCATGGTTTAGAACTTGATAGCTTATATTCCTCCATATTGTACTTTGTGGAGGACCAAGGCAGTAAGAAATTTTTTATTCTCAAAAACAAACTTAATCGACTGAAGAATTCTCATAATCCTAATGATAATCCATCTCATTCTTATAATAAAAACAGATATTCTAACCATAAATTTCATGATAGAGTATTAAATATTTCTTCTTTCAATGATTTCTCTGAAAATGGAATGAGTCTTCTCAATTATGGCCTTAAATATAATATAAATAGACACAGCAATAAGAAAAACTTCAAACTTTTAGCAGTCGAATGCGAAAAAGTTATTGAAACATACAACCTCCCTAACAAGGATTTAATTAGAAGTGATATATCTAGATCTCTCAATACTAATTTCTCTTTGGTGAACACTACTCCAAAACCCAATTTTGATATTAAAATTTACAAAAATATTTCCAAAAAAATCACTGACAATGATTTGGTTGTAACTGAAGCAGATAAAGGTAACTGTATTGTTATTCTAGATAGGGCTGATTACAATAATAAAGACACACAATTTTTAAGCACAGATGGTTTTTTCAAATTAACTTTTGATCCCACCAATAGATTTTTCAATAACATGAAGACCACTTCGAATGTCTGTATTGATACCTTCAAATTTTACAACTCTTCGAAATTCAAACTTACTCCCATGAACCCTACCACTCCTTCACTTTACGGACTACCCAAAATATATAAAGAAGGCACCCCTATCAGACCTGTTGTTTCTTATTGTAACTCTCCAGCTTCCAAGCTAGCTTCTTGGCTTAATTCACTTATTAAAGACATCACTCATTTCAAAAACCTCCTTGCTTTGTCAAATTCCTTTGACCTTACCCAAAAAATCAAAGATGTGGTAGTACCACCTAATTCCATTTTGTTGTCTTTCGACGTTGTCAACCTGTTCCCTAGTATTCCTCCAGAAGATTGCATTAGACTAGTCAGGGAGTTACTGTATAAAACAGATACTCCGTCATTCCATATCCTCAATTTATGTTCTCTCTTGAATGTTGTTTTACAACAGAACTTTTCCAGTTCAACAATGAACATTTTTCACAGATTTCCGGTTTAGCTATGGGTAGCAATTTGTCCCCTCTTTTAGCAGATATCTTCATGGCCGATTTAGGAAAGAACCTTCTTTTGTTCCCTCCATACAATCAAATAGTGTTTTGGTATAGATATGTCGATGATTGCATTGTGCTTTTCAACGGCAGTCTCCAAGGAGTAGAACTCCTCTTAGATTTCCGAAATTCTTTACACCCTTCTATAAGTTTCACTATGGACTTAGCAAAAGACAACTCTCTATCTTTTCTGGACCTGTCGATTAATGTTAACGCTTCTAAACTTAAATTTTCTATTTACAGAAAACCAACCCACACCGATTCAGTAATCCCCTTTTCTTCTTGTCATCCTTACTCTCATAAATTTGCAGCCTTCAACTCACTATTCCATAGACTATTCAATATTCCAATGTCACTTGAAAATTTTTATAACGAGTTGAATATTATCAGACAAATAGGTCACAATAATGGTTTCCCTGCTCATATATTCAATAGAATCTACAATAAACACAGTACAAAATCTCTTAACCGTAGCCTTTTCCCTAGCACCAACTCCAATGAATATTGCTCGATCCCTCATCTAGGTAAAGTTCCACAAGATATTTCCAATATCCTAAGACGACATTGTAATGATACAAATTTTTCTTTTTATACTATAGATTCTATTTCCAAATTGCTAGTAAACACTACAGATAAAGTACCTTTTTTCCACAAATCAGGAGTTTACAAAATTTCTTGTTCACAACCAAATTGTTCTGCTCAATACATTGGACAGAGTGGTAGAAAAATGAAAGCCAGAGTTCTGGAACATGTTAAACTCATCGACAGTTCCAGAAATCTACAATTGGATGAATACAATACAAAAAGTTTTTTTGCTAATCATATTCTCAATCAAAACCATAGCTTTGATATTGATTCAGATCTAGATATTTTACACATATGTCAAAAAAGGACTTTACTCAATCTTCTAGAAATTTTTTAAATCAATTCCGCTGCTAATAACCCTAATGTTGTTTCTCTTAATGAGCAAGTACAGTTTGACTGCAGAAAGTTTTTCAATTCCCTTAATTTCAACTGAAAATCCCCCTGCCTTGATCTTCCATAAATAATTATCATGGACTCTGTATAATGTTTGCTTGATGGTTGGCAACCCTTGTTCATCCCAAGGATGGATGATAGATGTCAGTGTTAATCATGGTTGTTGCGCTCCCTACCATATTGTATGCTAGTTAAATTAATCTTCTATAATATTTCACTTTGATTTTGTAACGAGAGGGCCTGTATGTGGGGTGTTGGATCTGTTCACCCGGGACATGACTCGTTCCGTGTGTGCCAGACCCTGTGCCGCATTTCCATATCATATCGACAATAGGAAAATCCCGACAGTTGACAGTTCTTTCAGCTGACTCTCCTCCATTTCCTACTCAATCTGTGAACGGTAGTGTTTTTCCAAAGTTTTCTTTAATGTGGATTTTTCTAATATTGCATATTGGGCATGAGGGCTCTAAGCCTCCCAATCTCTACTGTATTTATTATGTTAGGGATGTCCCAAATTCCCCGCACCGCGGGGTAAGTGGTCACTGGCTCCGAGAATCGTGAGTCCTGAGCAGACGCAACGAACCGAGAATAACGGCCTTCTGCATGCGGCCGGCCAAGATCTCTGCCGCATTACGGCATGCCGGTATGATCTTGAGCTCCGAGATTATTATTATTATTATTTATATATTTATTATTTAGTGTCGTCCTAACTCTTGTTAATGAAGCTTGAAATTAGTTTTAACGTTCTTTTGGGAGGGCCTACGGCCCTGCCTGGTGCCCCCCCCCCCCCGAAAACTTTTTCTGGGTACGGCCTTGTTGTGGAGTAAAAATATTTGGAGAAGTGATTCCCAAAAATTATTCACATAAAAAATAAAGATCGAAGGTATTCAACTGGATTATTATTCAAAGAATGTGAAAAAGTGGGCATGAACCAATTATTTTTCATAGAATTATAATATGTATTAATGAAAATTAACAAACTATTTATTGCTTTCATATGCACAAGGCTCCATACAAGTCAGAGTAATGTCCAAATATATTATCGAAAAGCAAATCACAAATATATTATTCCATTATATCTTGATATAATACCGAAGGAATTTCAAGAAATGAATTCATTGTCTCCATTCAAAAAATGCTGGAGACTCCAAACATCTTAGAAATGTTTTGATGATTTCTCGAATAATTAAACAATGAGAAATGATACAAATTCTGAGCATCTATTTATATTTGTGAATATTATTTTAAAATTGTTGAACTTACTTTACAACTCAACTTCGTAATGTGTTTTATTTTATTCATTCATGAAAGTGTTTATATTCGGGGGTTATGTCCAGAGTTTAATCGGTTAAAATGTGTGCTGCACTTCCATGATTTTCAAAATCATGCATTTTTGTCGATTGAGCTTGATGAAGGAGGGATATATGTTGAGATTATTTCCAGAAATAGTTTATTCGCATTGAGGGAAATAATCATAATTATCCACTCGCCTTATTATTCATGAATAAACTAGTTAAGTATATGAGTATTATAATTATAATCAACACATCAAACTCAAATAGGAGATTTGAGCAGTATGTAAAATAAATGTATAATTGTTGATAATAAGGGGGGATTTATGCAGCACAAATTTACACCAAACTAGAATTACATTTACACTTCAACTTTAACCAAGAAGATGAACCTCTCATTTGAAATGGTTCATTTTATGCAGGTAAACTGAAACTAAATTAAAATTAGTAGTTGGCCAACTATTATCTTTCTAATGTAAATGTTAATTATTGACACTACTGCACAATAATTGTTGGAGCATATTTTGAATTTCGCGGGCTGAACGGCGGAATGATATGGAAAATAATGACATATTTCAATATTGTACTCCAAACCCAATCGAAATAATCTAAAAAACAACTTGATTTGGTGCACGTGGAATAATAAATAAGGCCAATCGAAAATGGGATGTTGATAGAGCTATTGAGAAACGAAAATATAAGAAACAAAAAGATAGGTTAGGTTAATGTAGTTTGTTTCAATTTGTCTGCATAAAAGCCACACAAACCTGAGTTTAGTTTTTCCTTAGTTGAAGTTTAGTTCAAGTTGAAATTAAGTGTAAATTTGTGCTGCATAAATCCGCACTAAGCCATTTCAGTCTATTTCAAGAATAATGAAGGGTAAGTTTGCATTCACAACGACAATATTTCAGCTGAATTTGCTCTACCTTATTGTTGCAGTAGACTATAAATATTCTACACTGACAGTTTGGACGGAATTCTTATTTCGGCTGGTGGTGTCAACCTTTCATCACTGAATACATGTGCAACCAAAAACAGATAGGGATATGGTTAATATAATTTTTTTACTTATTCACCGTTTATTTTTTATCGTGATGTTTATTACTCCTAGTTATATTTTGTATTTGTGATTTCAGAAAAATTTCCCATTAATCGTTTGAGTGTCTTGATATTTTGAACTAAGTTGATTTTTTTTTTCATCTCGGACAATGATTTCCTTTTGTAGTTCCTCACTCATTCAACTTTTATTATATCCTACTGCATCTTAAAGTCTAATGTGTTGAATAAAAGTATTATTATATTATATAATTCAGGACCTCTCGGTTGTGAATCGAGCATTTGAAACAAATAACTGAATAACGAATTGAATGAGGAAACGATAGAACAATTGGAGTATAATTTTAATGAAACAATAAAAATAGAAGTTAATGGAAACGAAATTTATACTGTTGTTTTTCCTACTTGATCCTTTCAAGTTCCAGCCACATTTTCCCCTTGGTAGTAGGAACTAAAAAATTCTCTTCCATTTTCAAAGGTAGCTTGGTCTTGCTACTCAACTTTACACGGTAGTTCTTGAGGAGGCTTGCAAGTCTAAGTTTTACTTGCATTACGCCAAATCTCATTCCTGGAAATAATTCATAAATAACTTTATATTTGTAAAAAGTTCAAGTAATCAATGAGCAACATCAGCCGCAATGCTCTGAATTAAAAAATAACAAAAGTTTTTTCAATGAGATTAGTAGCTACTGTTATTTACCAATACAAATCCTAGGACCTTCACCAAAAGGAATGTGAGCGTAAGGATGCCTTTTCTTTTTGTTTTCTTCGCTGAATCTATCCGGGTCGAAAACTTCAGGGTTCTCAAAATATTCCGGGTCATACTGTATCCCATTAACAGGGATGAAAACTAGTGTGTCTTTTTTTATAATGATGTCTAAATCTGGTACTTTGTAATCTTCTATGCATTTTCTGGTAATTACTGGAATACCTGGATACAATCTCAAGGTTTCTGGAATCGTCAAGAGTAAAATGTTAAGTAAGTATAAGAAGTTACTGGAGGAATTTGATGCCCACCAATGTAATATGCAATGAATGGTATATTTTGTATGAAAAAATATACATCGTGATTTCATATGGAAAATAATGAGTAGTAAAATATGTTACAATAATTTTCATTACACATCAGAGAAATACAATGAGACCATTATGTAAACAAGCAGTTGTTTGCAACTCAACGATATAATGACTCATTTGAAAGTCATAAAATCAGACAAAAACGAAACGATGAGCTAATATTGAACAGTATCTTTAATTGATGACATTGTCCTTTAGAATTCCAAGATTATTAAACTCATGGATGGACGTTTTTTATTATTAGAACAGTACATGTTGAAAAATATAAATAATGAATAATATAACAGGTACCCATCCATCGAAAGCTCTTATACGAGCACACAGAGAGCCGAACAAGTGGTGTCGAGGTCAACTGAAAAAGAATACGCAATCGGAAACATCAGAGCAGGACAGGTAAATCATATCGGATTATTGAAAATAACATCTGAAATAACGATATAAAATAACGAGTATTTTTTTATATCGGGTAACATATGACAGGTAGACCCCCCATATCTCCGTTAGTTTTGCGGTACTTTTTGACTTTTTTTTCACTTCCGGTGACACTGGATACCAAATTTCTATTTTTATATAGAACACCCTGTACCTTTATTATTACATTTCTGAAATATGCGTAATTTTCTGAACTCAATGATACCACATCAGTGACATTTCAAATGTCAACATTTTTTGATGAATATATTTTTAATTTTTCATTTCGGTATGCCATGATGATTCCGATATTTTATTCCGTTCGACCCGTCTAATACTGAAGAAATCGAAATTTCATCAAGAATACTAAATTACGTTTCATAAGAGCTGATAAAGTTCATCGTAATCGATTTTGGAGTGAAACTAAATTTTTTCAAATGGAACCATTTTGGTACCGTGGTACCATCTATTATAGTAATATTAATAAATAGTTTATTCATACATGGTAATGAAATGTGCTCTAAATAATAATATCGATTTTTATAGCATTATTCGGGTCAATTGGAATGAATCGAAACCATCATAGCACACTGAAATGTAAAACTTACAATCAAATTATCAAAAATTTTGAATTTTTCAAGTCACTCATGTGGTATTATTGGATTCAGAGAATTATGCAGATTCAAAAGATATGTGTGTGTTCCAAATCGGGAGATACGTGGGTGGGTACCATCATTCTGTGTCACCCGGTATAAGCAAACCTCCAATTCGAAAGAAACATCAATACTAACTCAACTATACACTTGTACCCCATATCCACTTCCCCCATTAAATAGTACACCAATATAATTAAATCAATTATATTTCATTCACCGAACTCTCTGATTCGAGTATTCTAATTGATATACTACGAAAGTTGCGTATGAGTATTTTGAATTTGTGTTTGAGGTGTTGAACTGTTGAATCTTTACTTTTACACTAGAAGTTTCAATCATACATATGATATATTAAACGCCATAATACGATGGATGACCAAAGACTCAAACTTCTACTACACCCAGTAGAAGAGACCTCTAACAGCGGGGAAATCGTACGGCAGAGCAGTAACGAATGAATATATGAGAATAATCGATCGTACTGTCTACGAAACACAATACCAGGTAGAGCTATCGTTTCTAAAAACAATGCCATAACTCTTTAAATAAGTTGGCAGATATATTGCCTCAGAGGTTTAGTAGTTAATTCAAGGAAAGCGGGTATTACTGTATATCGAAATATTTGAACTTTCCCTGATGAAAATCTCACAGAAAACGTATAAAAACAAATTATAATGTGATCACAATTCAGATCTAGCTTACCATCGATAACCTGACCCATGAATTTGAGGTCGTTGAGTGCATCATATGTTATTCGGTTGTTGTGTTTCTCCAAGACAGATTTTATTTCGTTCCGAACTTCATCTTGAATCTCTGGGTGAGTCGCTAACAGATACAACGCGAATGTCATCGTGGTTGCACTCGTTTCAAATCCACCTATGAAGAAAACGAAACTCTGGGCCACAATTTCATCCATTGTAAGGCTATTTCCGTCCCCTGAAATTGAAAAAATGTGTTTTCTTATATTATATCTTATATTATTGTTAGTATCTCGATTAACTCATACGAGCACCCTATTCTGTTTAAAAGCTATCTATTGAAATGAATAAAAAATATAATGTTCACCTCACATCATAATTGTTTTTCTGTGTCTATGATTTGTTTCGACCATGGTTTATTTGGACTAAATATTTCAAACTATATAGTATTTTTCACAGTTAATGGTATTGGCTTATTAACTGCAATAAACTACCCGATTCGATCCCATTGTGTAGAAAATCATCTGGTAAAAGATGCAAATGTGCTACAGGGTCGAACTAAAGAAATTTGAATTTTGCATAATGTAGGAGATATACAAGTAATTCATTTAAATGTTGCAATTCTATTCTATATTTAGTTCAGTGTCGCTATCGCTATCCTCATCTAAATTAATTATAATTGGCGCAATTGATTTTACAGAAAGGTACGAGTTTTCAACATTTATAACATGACTAACAGAACTTTTCCAACTCTCGGTAGGAATGTCATTCATACAGTTCCTAATTAATTCTACCACACTACCACTTGAAGTCGGAGAAGTATTTTTTCCGCGCACGCTCGATTTAAGTTGGTGCCACATAAGCTCTATGGGATTGAACACGCAGTAGTAGGGAGGTAGTCGTAACACTGCATGTCCCAATTCTTCTGCAATTGTATCACAAACATACGTTTTTTTTAAGAAAATTACTGCAGCACTTGTAAAAGTTTTTTTTTGTATAATTTTCCTCAAAATATATGTCATTTGCAGCCATGAAGTTTTGAATCTCCAATTTCGTATTCTTTGAGCCAGGAATTTTTTGCAATTGTCGACTATGATAGCTTGCGTTGTCCATTACCATAACGCTGTTTGGCGGAATGTTGGGTAACAGACAATTTTTGAACCAATCTTCAAAAAGCTCTGCTGTCGTATCTTCGTGATAATCAACACAAGAGTCCTTAATATTTTTGGCAGAAAGCCACATAGCGTTTGGGATCCAATCATTTTCTGATCCTGCGTGTAATATTGTGATTCTCTTCCCTTTAATATCGCAAGGTTTTCGGGCTTGAGGGCCGTGTATTGGAATTTTTAATTCCGGAGCTTTCGGCTACATCTGCGGCAGCCATCTTCAGCGGCGTAGTCGTAGGTCAACTCTCCTGTGCGAGTCTACTATGACCAGTCATAGTAGACTCGCACAGGAGAGTTGACCTACGACTACGCCGCTGAAGATGGCTGCCGCAGATGTAGCCGAAAGCTCCGGAATTAAAAATTCCAATACACGGCCCTCAAGCCCGAAAACCTTGCGATATTACAACACCGGCCGTGAAAGCCTACATTCTTTCATCTCTTCCCTTTATTTGATGGTGCTTTTGTTTTACACTTATCAGAGGAATCAGACCATCCTTTGAAAGGGGTGTCATGCGTGTCGAACCACGTCTCGTCGAGGTAGAGTATTGGAGATTTTCAGACTGGTATTTTCTTATTGACGTTATATATTCAGAACGCCAGTTTATTAAACGTGTGGATTCCATTAATACTTGTCTCTTGTCAATTTTGCGATATTTAAAGCCCATTGCAGACAGAGCTCGCCAAAGAGTAGTGAGGCCACAGTTGATGTGAGTTTCGTCATTGATGAGCCGCTGTTTCAGACTTTTGATTGTAGGGACACGCTGCTCATCGTACATAGTGTAGACTTTTCGCCTTATCAAATATTTTTCCCAGTCGTCTAGACTTTTTGTGACACCGGAATCTTTACGTTTTTTTTCTTGATTCCATTGAATTTTCAACAATTCGTCTAACTGAAGTAAGAGGCACCTTCGTCAAATTACTTTTGCTGCAGCACCCGCGTTATATCCTTGCTGAAGTAAGGAACTATACACATTTTTTATTATGATTTTCGCGTCACAAGATAAGTGATTTTTCTTTAACGAACCACTGGAAGAAGCACTATTACTTCTTATCCACGGACGCCACATACTGCCTATTCTGTACGTTGGGGTATAAAATCTTTGCCATTAATGTCTGTAATAACAAATAAATGTTATAAAATTATTGCACGCCGTAACACAAGTGAACACTTCCAATGAAATACAAATACTAAAATGAACAAGAAGCGTAAGCTGTAATCCTCTACAATCCCTCTCTGAGAAACAAAATTACCTGAATCCGGCTGTTTTACATTTATGATGTGCATCTCAGATTTTACAACTTAAGGGTCTAATTGGTTTTATTATAATCCTCCAGTCAATAACATTCATTGTGAAAACTACTATACAGTTGGCAGTCGGACATAATTGAAAACAGATGTTGTAGACAATTTCAGACATATCAAAAATTCGTTTAGTGATGACTCCTGAACAATAAATTCAAAAAAGGAATAATTTCTTCCATTTTCTCGAGATCTTTAGTTTCCTAATCTCTATTGCTACTGTAATAACTCATGAACGTAATTAATGATAACCATCGAAAATGGAATCATCAGATGAAACTAAGGATTATTTTTCTGAAATGCGGATATGTAGAAATATTTTCGACACAAAACTCACTTGGAATGCTATGTTTATCGATAATACATGCCATCTCAGTTGTGTTAGGAAATATAGGCTGAGGTGGAGTAAAAAATATATGGAGAAATGAATCCCAAAAATTATTCACAAAAAAAACAAAGATTGAAAGTAATTCAACTGGATTATTATTCAGAGAATTTGGCAAAGTGGGCATGAACCAATTATTTTTTATAGAATTTTAGTATTGATGAAAATTAACAAACTATTTATTGCTTCCATACGCACAAGGATCGATACAAGTCAGAGTAATGTTCAAATATATTATCGAAAAGCAAATCACAAATATATTATCAAGAATTTTCAAGAAATGAATTTATTGTCTCCATTCAAAAAAATGCTGGAGACTCCAAACATCTTAGAAATGTTTTGACAATTTCTCGAATATTTAATATATTAATATTTATTCATGTAAGTGTTTATATTCGGGGTTTCTATCCCAAGTTTCATCGGTTGAAATGTGAACTGCACTTCCATGATTTCTGAAATCATGCATTTTTGTCGATTGAGCTTGATGAAGGAGGGATATATGTTGAGAATATTTTCAGAAAACTGTTCATCGTTTATTCGCATTGAGGGAAATAATCATAATCATCCACTCGCCTGATTATTCATGAATAAACTAGTTATATAAGTATTATAATTATAATCAACACATCAAACTCAAATAGGAGATTCAATATCATCAAACTCACCTTGATATAATAATCGCTGAAGGATATTTGAGCAGTATGTAAAATAAATGTATAATTGTTGATAATAACCCATTTTAGTCTATTTCAAGAATAATGAAAGGTAAGTTTGCATTCACAACGACAATATTTCAGCTGAATTTGCTCTACCTTATTCTTGCAGGAGACTATAAATTTTTTACATTGACAGTTTGGACGGAATTCTTATTTCGGCTAAATTCTATTTGCAGAATAATTTCTTTCACTATATTCGATGCAACACTTTATATGATTCCCTAATTGGATATATTACATAACTGCTATCGAAAGCACACGAAATAATCAGAAACTGCGACGCTACTTGACGTAATAAATATAACTCAAGACTCAATATTGTTTTCAATCAATGTTTAACCATATGATGTACCACGCCCCGTCAAATATTATTGCAGAATATTTTTTTTCCACGAATTCGATATATCATATCGTTGCCATCGAAACGATACTGAATGAACAGGAGGCGATATTTTTATGACTTGTAAGCCTCAGGATTTTTTCCGTACTTTGTTTCGATTCTACTGATGGTACTTAGAGTTTTTATTTCACCAGGCTGTGTGAATATGTGTCTTCAATCGCGATTACGAAATAAAATGTATGTGAATGGAAAAGTATACCATTTACCTGGGTTTTCATTATTTTCATTCCTCATGTCAATCAGCGTTTGCAAATAGTCAGGTCGTCTAACATTTTCCTTCTCTCTGTATCGGACCGCATCTTGAATAACTTTGGTATAGAAATCTTCCACATCCTTCGAAAATATTCGTATTCTCAGAAATCTTGCAACTGATGGAAATGCCATACCAAATGTTGTCAGCAAGTTACGAAAACTGCTGATCTCAAAGGCTTTTGTAGCAAAACGCGTGAAGGGCGAGTCTGCTTCGTTGAAAGTGTTGCAGTCCAGACCAAAAGCACACGACCCTATGATGTCCGTGGTATAACAACCTGAAAAAGTGTGATACAATTGCTCATTTGTATTTTTACTATGGTGCGTTTTTGAAATTATTGGCACAATCCAAATAAATATTGAAATTATAAATTAATCACAAACTAGTACGGTTCAATTTAGTGGGTGTGTCAGACCCCCGTAAGAGTTCATTCACACCAATTCAAACTCCACCGAATAGGTCCAGCTTCTCAATGGAGCTGATGATATGTTAATAATATGTTGAATGATCTTTCAGGTTCGAATGTTGAGAAACTCCGACAGTTCAAACATATGATGACCGAGATGTCTTGGAATGGGCCAATCCGAATTTGCCGAAGCCTGAAAGTATTCTTGCAGTACAGGTATTCGTTGTGTCTGTGTGGCTCGAAACGAGGCCAATAGAGGTGTGAAATCCTGACTAGAGGCAATTCATCATTTCTCCTTATTGCTTGATTATCTGGAAGTTCAATATGACTTTGGACGTTGCTTCGAATGCTCCTAGAGCCGCTTGACTATTCGATAATATTGTCATTGTTTCATTAGTCTCAGTACATTCATACTTCGAAAAAAAACATGTTTATTCACAGTGATATTTCAAAAGTAACACAAATATACTTTAAAATAATACATACAGCTTGTACAGTTCATTTTGGCACGGAAATTATTACGTTGGTACTGCACAGTACGGGATAAGGATCCATTTGAAATCTACTATAAGTTCAGTACTCAACTGGATATGGAACCAATTACGGTACCAAATTGGATTGGATGAGCTGTATAATACAAGGGGTAGTTGGTAGTTGCTGACTAATATGACGAGATTCAGTCAGAAAGGAAAAGTGTTTTTGATCAACGAATAGAATGAAATATATAATCTTTCCAAAACATATTTCAAGAATCAAAAATAAATCTAGAAATACCAGAATCAAAATTTATATTAATTAATCTCTTCAATATATTCTGAATTCATAGTATGGAAATAATCGATTATCTTAGGATTCAAAAATGATATCGGATATGTGATACATTTATGAACATAACCTATAACCCACAAAGGTGCCGTCGCGTCGGGCGCGCAGGCAATGTGACGTTACTACATAGATGCATGATGTGAGCCTCTGGTGGCTCGAAAAGATTCCCTCAGTTGAAATTGTTCAAAAGAAGAATATGCGAGCTTACGATGTTTCAGGTATGAGTCAACGTACTCAACTCATATGATATGATGATAGAATTCCTATGAAATATTTGTCACTCACCAAGAATGTTTTTAATATCCACAGATTCATGGTCCCTAATTTCTCGTTCTAAATATTTCTCCAAGGATAATCCACAATTGGCCATGGTTTCGAACATATTTTTCATTTTTCCCGAAGTGAACGTAGGGCTGACTTTACTCCTCAAATTCTTCCATCTCTGTCCTCCAACAAGAAACAGATGGGCACCTGGATGGAAAATAATATACTATTTTCTACTCCCACTGACGGCCGCCATTAATTTCCAATACACGCGTATTGTTAGGGAGGCATTAAAGAGCAGCTGTCAGGATAGTGGGAGTAGAAAAAGTACAGTACGCGACCGGAGGATAAGGCCAATTCCGTGCACTCGCGAATTACCACAATAGGATAAAGTCTCGTGCTAAAAATTTTTCGCTTGCGCGTAATTGGCATTTATCACCCTTGTTACGTAATGTACTAATAGGTTCAGAAATGAGGGATCGAAACTGTTATATGTCTGTGGAAGACCAACCGAGTCAACAACTTACTTGGGCAATTCAAACGATTCGATTTCAAATTCTGTTATGCTATTAATTTCACCAAGTTATTGGCTACTCAAGCAGTATAGTTCAAAATTAATATGATGATAGTGATTTCTGTAAGTACTCACTTATGGGATTGTCTTTTTCATTCACATACATCCCTCTGTCGACAAAGTGTTGGAAATCTTTTGCCAGTATACGTTTGACGAGTTCCAAATCCAAGGGCATGAAAACTGGTTTCGTCAGAGAATATATCCCGACATATTTCCAACCTGGAAAACAATCCTTTTGAAGATTATTTGATATAGTTTCTAGATTGATAGGTTCCTTGGCGTAAGTTCTTCCTTAATTTTTGTTTTTTTTAATTGGGTCGATTATATTCAAAATCTTCTTCTGAGTGTACTTCATTTGAATTTGTTTGCTGGTGAGTTGAGAATATATACAGGGCTTACCAACGAAAACTCAACCCCCTATAAGCAAGCAACAGACGTGATATCGAAAATTTCTAGAAATACGTCAACTTTTATATATTAATTGACTAATTCTGACATGGAAATCGTACCCAAAAATTCACCTACTTCCGGTCAGCACCTAACCCCTATATATTTTTTAATTGCATGAGGGGCCGAGTAATACGTTATTTGACAGGTCTTTCATATGAAAGGATTTCCGAAATTGTTTCTTTCGTTTTCGAGAGATTGAATGTTGAACATGTTATTCAAAAAACAACAGAAAATGCGTTGTGGTTACTATTACTAAAGAAATCAACAACAACATCAATGGGAACAAAATTAACTTATAAATTGCCCAAAATGATCCCCACCTAGTTCCATACAGTGATACACTCGACCTCGCAAAGCGTTCCTCACATTATTCAAGATGTCCGGGGTCAGCAATGGGCATCACCCGATCTCACACCGATGCATTTCTTTCTGTGGGGACACCTGAAGTTGAAAGTTTACTCTACTGAGCCAACAACTGCATCGCAGCAGAGTCAGGTAGAAACCAAAGTAAGAGATAGAGAGGAAGCAATAGCACCTAAAGGCTGATTTCCAACCGAAGCGGGTTAGATATCAATCTTGCTGAAGTGCCCATCAGCAGGTTGAGGACCGCTCCTGAGAGGGCGGGGGTGGAAAGGAAAATGGAGGATGGCGAGGTCTCGTATCCAGGCAACGGGATATGGCATCACGTCATCCTGGGCGCTCAACCCCGGGGGGGGGCATGGTGGTGAGCCAACAAATGGAGAGCTGCGACAAATAGCGAAGGCAGACCTCGGACATCTTGAATAATGTAAGGAATGCTTTCGAAAGTCGACTGCATTATTGTATGGAACTTGGTGAAGGTCATTTTGAGTAATTTAACCACAGCGAATTTTTTGTTTTTTCCCAAATAATATGTTCAACATTTGATTAATCAAAAACGATTCAACCGATTGAGGATGAACTCACAGAGGTGATAGAGGAATTAATGCTAAATGATTCAGCACTCGGCCCTTCATGCGATTGAAAAAAAAAATGCGGGGTTGCTGACCGCAAGGGGATCATGTTTCGGGTATGATTTTCATATCGAAATAAGTCCCCCTATAGATGGAAATTGACACTTTCATCGAAATTTTCGATCATACGACCTTTTTCGACTTACCGAGGGGGTCAAGTTTTCATTGGAACGCCCTGTAGAACATCATAGACTGGATAACCAGTGAAGTCGAGTGAATTTTAAGTAGTCGAGCTGCTAGTTCTCAATTTCTATGACAACAGAACAGTTGATGAATTGATCATTTCTTATACTATTGAAAACTCATTTGAAGTCTACTGTGCTTTGAAATAGTTTTTTTTCTGTATACAGTACCAGTATGTGTTCCCTAACTCCGTTTCAATTTCCTTATACAGGTGAAATGTCTGAAAATATTTTCAGTGCTTACATGACATGATCACTCACTCGAGCAGAATAATCCTGAGAAATTGTTCATGTGAAATTGTTTTGACAACCTTCAATGTTAATTGACAAAATGAGTCAAACTGTGAGAATGCACAGAATTTGTTACATACGAATAATCTGACAGGTCGTTGAGGAATGAAGATAAACAATCACTCATTTTTCAATTGATTAAACGGTTCGAAAAACAAATCGCATATTTTCGAATGATATTGATTCGAATACTCTCTTACCTCTTTTCTTGGCAATCGAATAAAGGTTTGCCACATCTTCTCCTATTGAACTAGTTCTTCTGTGTGGAGGCTCTAGATTTCCCCATGGTATACTGGGTGGTAGATACGGTACATTCCTGTGTTCCCAATACCGAAAGCTTCTCTTGACATAAACGAATAGAACCGCCAGCGAGGCTAGAAATATTCCCAATAAATCGAGTAGTATGTCATTTGATATGAAGGCCATGATGGATCTGAAACAAAAAAATCGTTGAATTAATTTGTAGAATAGAACACGAAATGGTACGGGATGAAACCAGTAAATTTAGGAGCTCGAATCCATAGAAAAAGAGTGTCATTGCTACCATTGTCGACACAGAACGGGGTAGCCAGGATTAAATTTTGGGCGACGTTGATACGCATCTCGATTAAAATCCATTTACATATAAAACTTTACTCCGTTATATTTATGTTTCCCAACTCATAAAGGTAAATATCAGAAAGAAGAATCACATGATTTGCTCAGGTCGATTCAAAACAGAAGTAATTTTTCTAGAGATCAACTATCAACAACTACTTTTTAATTAACCATTGACTCATCACATACTTTTTTCCGGTTGGATTCAATTCATCCGATTCCATATAGTTGAATAAGTTCCAAATTTAACCCACCAAAGAGCACGTATTCTCACAAAATCCCAATTAGTTTTTCATTGATAGGAAAAACTTGTGTTTGCTAGGGAGGTTTCGTGGGGATTTAAGATTAACATCGAATAGCGGTTAACTGTTAGGGTCAGTGACAAAATCGACGCTTTCCAAACTTACCTTCCGCTGGTCTGTTTTCTCGGTTTTCTCCAAAAATTGTTTAGGTATTTTAACAGCGACTCAGTTCACGATAACTTATAATGAAAGAGTGGATATTTTCTTGATCTGTCACAAAATTTTTGGCGAACCAAAAAGAAACAAAACTTATAAAAAGCGTTTAGATGTTTATCGATAAACCCGATATATAAAAAAAACTTCACTTCACTCGGTCTGACACGATATGAAATGTGCTCAACTCGATAGTACTACTACTATATATACGGCTCATTATTAAGATTAAGAGCTAATTCGGTTCCTATACGATAACAATGTAATATCGGAGGCTTTGCAGAGTCATTTCGATACAGATCAATCACAGGTAATCAGCTTGTACTTTTCCCATATACATAGCATGATGTTATAGAATAACGCTCACTCATGTTTATTGCTACTTTCATGAATTGTGCTAGTCATTTTTTGGATCAGTACTTTATAGTATACTGTCCACAGAACTCGCACGAGAGAAGCGTAGAATATAACATATCACGTTGTTACTAGGTATTTTTTTTGACCCAAAGTTTTCCACAATGATGCAAGTCAAATGAATGTCTGTGCATTACCATAGATCGGAATAAACACTAAAATTATGGATATATTCGGATATTCAAAATGAAAGTGGTATCGATTATGACTAATCATGTTATCACTTCGGAAATTCGTTAAAACATTTATGGTCAAACTCCACGTTCTATAAACCAGATTTTGAAATTTCAATTTCATTAACAAATATAAATATTTCAGTTATGTTGCTTTCACGGCAGTTACTCGTTGATTTCAATCACTCATATTTTTCCATTGAAACTGAAATTTTAAAATCTGGTTTTATGCAGACACGAAATTGACTTTAATCTCGGGGCTGACTATGAACTTTACCAATAAATAATATACCAGGAATCGATACCATTTAATGATGATAAGGTATATAGCCCATATCACTCCTGAGTAGTATAGCTTTCTGTTAGTGAAATAATTTTCATGGTCGATCCGATATTTCCGAAGATTACCTCCTACAAACAAACTTCCAAAGTCAGACAAGAACCTCTTGATAATATTAGTAAAGTTGCCAGAAACTAGTGTTTAAATTATTCATGAACCTAATAACGCTCAGTAAACCTATTAGATGCCGCATCATTGCGTACTCCATCTAGTAGCAGATATTCACACCTTGGTCGTGTTAGCTGCAGGCCGGCTAGCTCCAAGCGGCGGGCTCCGGTCAATTCTGCCATAAGGTTGAAGTTGCATACATTTTTTATTCTGTATTTATTGTGTTAATACATTTGGATAATGCAGCATGATAAATCATCTGAGATCAGGTGCAACTTCAATATGAACTAATCAGAATATGACAGCTCCAAATTTTTTATTGTAAATTCGACACTCGTTTCTTCTGACGACAATAAGCGTCAAATATCAGAATTCATAGAATATTCTCATTACGGTACAAAATAAGGTTGGGGGTGTGAGTTTCCACATTCTTCACATGCACGCACATTCGATACCGGAGTCCATAATTGAGAAAGCTCAAGGTTATTCGTGGGCTAGAGTGATTCAAAATCGATTTAATCCCAAAGAGCTGTATATTTTTCAAAGACAAGGTGGGTATCATTGTTTATAGCCACACCATGTACATCACCTCAATATGAAATTGTGTTAATCCATTCGACAGCGGATGAGATCAAGGTTAATTGTAGGTCAAAATCATTCAACGTAAATAAAGTCTCGAAACTTTCCATTGTTTGTAAACAATTTGAAATTTGTCATTGCACAAAGTCATTCGGTATTTGAAATACTTGCTGTTCAGGCTAGACCATGCCAACACAAGGGTATTTAAGGTCAAACTTGTATGCGCTAGATGGAGCAATCACCAAAGGTCATTCAGGGTGACTCGCCATCAAGATCATTCCATACATTGCCGTCGTCCAAGCAAGTCCATCGCTCAATAAAATCAAAAAAGTGAGAAAATTGATTTGATTGGGTCTTAAACTCTTCTAGATGATAAAAGTAAAAATACAATTCTTCAATTATTTAAAAGCCATTTAAAAACTGTTCCCAGAGAAACAAGTTATTGGTGATCAAACTCGGAATATCTGTTCTTCAGAGGGCATATTCATCTCAGGAAAATGTGAGCACATGAAACGTGAGTCTTCTCTTCAAGAAAAATTATCTGATCAGATGGCTGAAAGGTAGCGAGATCAGGAGTGAATCACATTTCTCCTGAAAAATCTAGCTCCAATAACAAACAAATGGTTTCTCCGAATGTTCGGTTGATTCTAAAAAAAAAAGGAAAAAAGTAACAAACCAAAACACCCACACCGAACAAAAAGTTTAAAAAAAAAGAAAGAAGTGAATCTGAAAAAAATACTATTAAAAGAAAAACCGATGTGAGTGACAGAATACCACACGAAAGACTCAAGATGATGTTAGTCCAGTCTTACTTAACGGATCTAATTAAAAGCAAAACATGAAGATTGAAGGAGTCGAAAATGATAATGAATCAGCATGGCTATACGTTGGAAAAATAAAGGGTTGAATCGATTATGCAGTTATGCGATCATTCCTCGATGAATCTTTGCTGAATGAAGTTATCAAGTGCTTCAAACTAAATACGAAAGAAAAACACAGGTCCTTCAAACTGAGTGTATCGGAGTCATGTAAGCAACTGATGCTGAATAGTGATGTATGGCCTGAAAATGTTATTATAAAGAATTTTTGTTTTTTCCATAACTGCTCGCATTCTTCTAAATCATCTAACTTATCAAATGGGGGTTATTAAAAAACTCCAAATCTCAAAATCCTCAATCTGGATATGAGTAGTATCCGAAACGAAATCGATGAATTTTATTTCATCTTGCAAAGTCTTGATTACCCTGATATTGTATGTGTCACTGAAACTTAGTGCGGAGAAATTATATCAGTGAAATTGAATTAATATAACCTTTCTGACTATTTTTGTAGAAAAGACAAAGATGTTGGGGGTATTGCCATATTCGTTAAAAATGATCATGATTTTGTAATAAGAAGTGAAAAAATAAATCAAGATGTTTTCGAATATGCAGCTATTGAAGTGAATGCTTTTGGCCTTCAATTATCCATCAGTTGCTTTTGCAGGCCATCGGCTTCTGATAGAGAAATTTTTCTGACTCAAATTGAATTATATCTTGAAACACTCAATCATTAAAATCCAAAGCCGATGAATATTATTTGTGGTGACTTTAACTTTGATTTTCATGAAGATGTGTATGACAGTGAAGCAAAAATGCCTGTAATATATTTTCGGCATATGGATTGAAACAATATATTTTTGAGTATACGAGGTTGCAAGGAAACAGATAATGATATATTCTCGTCAGTTAAATTTAGAAATGAAAGTGATGATGCTTTTCTATCGAGCTTTCGATGTATCTTTCTCTAAACAATTTCAAAAAATCAATCAAAGTCAAAATAGAACTAAATTCAAACCATGGTATACCAAAGATATTGTTGATGAAAATTTATTGTTCAGAGACATATATAATATGATAAAAAAGCAAACTCATGAATATTTGACTAATCAGTATAAAAAAACTTTTGAAAAATCGTAGACAAAAATTGAGTACGCAAAAAGGCAGCATTTCAATTCCTTAATGCTCAAAATAAGTCCGAAGTTGCCTGGACTATAATAATAATGATGGTCTTTATTATTTCCAATAACAAGAATATAAAATTATACACATTTCTCACCATTTTCACAATTGAACATTGGAAATAGAAGGCGAAAATGACTTGCGCTCTTACACCTAACCTTAAGCTGTCTTCACTATCTGAGTTTGCAGTCCTCCGTACCTAATCATATCTATCTTCAATTATGGAATTATGCACCTATACATTGGTAGTAAATAATAGATTTCATATTTCACCTGTCATTGTGCTGATTCTAATAGTAATGTCTTAAATGCTACTTTGAACCGACTTTGGATCAATTTTTCCAAATCCGAAGGGATATTATTGTACACTTTAGCGATCTGGTAACTGAATGAGCGCATAAACATTTGGGTTTTGAATGAAGGGGGAGTTAATGTTCCCTTGAAGTTAATGTTCAAGTTGTGGATATCCGTGCAGTATTTTACTTTATGATTGATTATGACGTAGTCTTATATCGGGGGGACTTAAATATTGATATGAACATCAACCGTCCCAATACCATTTTACTTAACGATTTCTTCAACAAGTACAAGTTGCACCAGCTTGTGTCATCCCCCACAAGAATCACGAGGACTTCAAGTACATTACTCGATCTAATTGTAATCACCGATAAAAGTTTTGTGAAAAATGTAAATGTGATCAATATGGAGGAAATATCTGATCATTGTCTAGGTGAATGTTCTCTCAATATAAAAAAGGAAAGACAACCTCCAATCTATCACACTTTTAGGGATTTTTCTAATTCTGAATATGACTTATTCTTTTGTGACTTGATCGCAATTGACTGGTCTTATATTTATCTGCATATTTATCCCAACAATATGATTAGTATGTGGAACCAAAATATTACTGAATTAATCGACAGACATGCCCCTTTTAACTGCGTTTCAAATCTAAATCGAATCCTAAGGATAAGGATATGAAATTTCTCACACCTTTGATGACCCTGAGGATTTCAATAACTATTTCTTAGACAACATTCCTGAGGTAAGCATCCAGGATTATCATTTACTTCAGAAATACTTGCACAATCATACAGATAACTTGGAGGATTTTACAGCAGTTTCTGTTGACGAAGTGCTCAACCTAGTACATAGCATTAAAACAAATGCAAAAGGAGTCGATGGGATAAATTTGAAAATGCTTTCGTTGGTCTTACCAGTCCTAGGCCATATACTCACCCACATCATCAACTTCTGTTTATTGAATAGCTCTTTTCCAGAAATATGGAAAAAAAATCTCTTATTTTACCTATACCAAAAAAATCTATTCCCCTCAGCTTTTCTGACTTCAGGACAATCAGCATACTACCAACTGTTTCCAAGATTCTTGAGAAAATAGTTTCAATTCCATTGAAGCAAATGTTGGAAAAAAAGAAAATTTTACCAGTTACTCAGTCCGGTTTTGGCGCTGGCCATAGCACAACAACCGCTTTTGCTAAAGTGACCGATGATATCTTCAGGGCGTGGAATCAGAAGCAGACCACGGCGTTGGTATGATTGGACTTTAGTAAAGCGTTCGATACGCTCAACAATGAGTTGCTCTGCATGAAATTGAGATTTTTTCGGTTCACCGAATCGGTTGTGAAGTTTTTCAAGTGCTATCTGCATGGAAGGAGTCAACAGACTCTGATTCACCATAAAATATCTACAAGTCGAAGTATATCCAGAGGGATGCCTCATGGTAGTATTTTGGCCCCCCTTTTGTTTTCTATTTATACAGCAGATTTCTCCAAACATCTCGAATTCTGTAAAATCCACCAATATGCAGACGATGCACAAATTTATGAATCTTTCCACCTATCTGAACTGAAAACAGCCTGTGACAGTATCAACTCGGATCTTCATCATATATCGGAAATCTCGAAGGCTCATGGTCTTTTACTGAATAACTCCAAAACCGAACTTCTCGTTCTTGGATATAGAAATAATGATATAATCCAACATTCTGATTTTACCATTTCCTTGAACGGTAATGACCTTGAAGTATCTGATATTTGTGAAAATCTAGGCTTGTACATTGATTGTGATCTGAAGTTCAAAAAACACATTAGTGAGCTTCTGAGGAGATCTTATGCAAAACTCAAAATGCTGTTTATGCATAGAGATATTTTGAGCACCGAACTGAAACTAAAATTTTCTCATTCTTCAGTATTATCTCTACTTTCATATTGTAATATTGTTTATTGGCCCTCGTGAACATCTAGAGACAAAGCTAGCCTTCAGAAAATACAGAATTCTTGTATTAGATTCAGCTACGGTCTACGAAAATATGACCATATAAGTGATGCATTGCGTAATTCCTCCTAGTTGAACTTGGAAGAAAGATTTAAATTGCAGATATTATCTTTGGTTTTCAAATTGAACAGTGATAAAAAATCTCCTTTATACTGATCATCTAAACTGATAAAAGGGTCAAACGTCCATAATAGTGCCACTGGATTCTCAGGATATTATCTAATACCCTCTCACAAAACTTCAACCTCCCAAAAGTCATTTTCGTATATGTCCTTTGAATTATTTGATAATTTACCATCTCCAATCAAAAGTGCTCCTTCCCTCCATTCATTTCGTGGGCAGGTCAAAACCTTTCTCCGTGGTACTAGGGTAGATTCTTAGATATTATGTGATTTCTATATTGATTTGCTTCTCATTGCCTGTTTTATGGAAATTTGTAATGACAAAATGTGGTAATGGGAGGGTTGTATGGAAGAGCAACATTGTTGAATACCGCCCTTCCTGTTGTTGAATGTACTTTAAAACGCTTCTTGAGAAAATAAAGACACATTATTATCATTATTATTATCATTATTGAGATATAAAGGTGTTTTATCAGTAAGTATTTTATGATACATACATGCACTATGGAGATGTCTCCGATTTTCCATGCTCAACCATCTTAATTTATGTGAAATCCTTTGGTGCCTCCTTATTCCATGTATTAGCCGAAGACATGAGTTCTGTACTTTCTGGATTTTGTGTTTATAATTTGTGGTAAGATTCGGGTGATATAAGATATCTGTGTAATTGAATAAGGAAAGAACCAAGGTCTCACACATATTAATTTTCATTGAGGTGGAAAGAAAATGTCTGTTTCCATATATTATTTTTATAGAGGAATATGCACGTTGAATCAGTTTGTTTATGTGTTTCTCAAATCTCAAATTCGAAACTAACAAGACACCATAATGTTCATATTGTTTACAATACTTCGATCATTTCTTGGTGTAAAACAATAATACTTGATTTACTCGGATTTATGAATGAACAATGGTCAGTAGCGGCTTTTACGAATGATTTTAAATTGGTATTTATTTTCGTAAAATCATAATTAAGCTGGGTATCGTCCGCATACAAATGTGCAGAACAGTATTCAAGACATTTCAAATTGTTCGCGGTGTACATTAGTAACAGTAAAGGGCCCAGTATGGATCCCTGGGGAACTCCAGATTTCAAAGTGAGGTATTGAGAGTAGTTGCTATTGATGATGACTTTCTGTTGCCTTCCACTGAGATATTCACGCAGCAGTGGTATAGCTTCAACTGAAAGCCCCAATAAATTGAGAATAGTTAGTAATAAGTCGTGGTTTATGGTATCAAAAGCCCTATTGAAATCGAGCAATACCAGTGCCGTACATAAACCTTGATCTTTAGCCCTAAATACATCATCTACGACATGTAGTAGAGCAGTTGGGCAGCTGTACGTACCCCTTTCTGAATCCAGATTGAGTTACTGGAAATAGTGAGTATTCATTCAGATGTTTCCGTAACTGTGTATACATCGCTCGTTCCAGTATTTTTGATAGATCTGGAAGTATACTCAATCCCCTCAGTTCCTTAGATTCCACTGGATTAGGTTTTTTTGGTATAACTCTCACAACCGCTCTTCTCCATGCATCTAGTATAATATTTCCTGTCAGACAACAATTAACTATATGTGTAATGTAAGGAATAATGTGAGGACAGCAGAGTTTTATCATCTTCATATTGAGATTGTCACATCCAGCAGCATTCGTCTTTATACTACAAATAGTTTCATACACACAAAGATCATTAACTTCCTCGAATGTAAATTTTGAGTTGGTCAGGCAATTGGTACCATAAAAGTTTGAAAAATCAGAGGGAGGGTTGCACGATGGGATCGAATTTACCAAAAAGTCATTTATTATATCAGACCCTTGTAGGTTTTCAGGTGAGTTTCATCAACCCCATCAAATTGTTGAACAAAATACGACTTTTTCTCCCGTTTCACTGCCTTATTTAAATAATTGCGCATATCTTTGTAATGTTGAAGGTATAGTTCAGAATGCGTTCGTTTGAATTTATTTAGTGCGTTATTTCGAGTTTTCATCATTTATTTTAGATTATAAGTTAGCCAAGGCGCCCTATCCTTCGTTATTCTCGATTTTACAATAGGTACATGTCTGTCGAATAGATCCAGCAGCGAGTTCACAAGATATGTAACTTTTGTGTCAATGTCATCTTGATTAAATATTTTAAAGAATAGTATATTGAAAAGGTCATTTCGAAAGGGTTGTTGATCAAAGGGTTCAACACTTCTGTATGTATGCAATTTGTGTCCCTGTTTTCCGCTGTGTAGTTTCATGTCGCAAGAGACAAGCATGTGGTCAGTAATTCCACTTGTATCGTTCAACCCCCACTCTAACGCCTCTTTGGTACCAGTAATTACTAGATCTAGTAGGGAAGAGGTTATTTCGGTTACTCTTGTTGGACTATCCACAACTTGGTACATATTGAGTGATTCCAGAACACATAAGAACCTTTCCACATTCGAAGAATTTACATCTAACAAGTAAATATTCAAATCCCCCATGCATATTAATTCATGAATAATCGGAGAAATTGAGCCAAGGTTATCCTCGAATTCCTCTATAAATAAAATACATTTATATCTTGACGTGGAGGCCTGTATACTACTCCAATAGCAATTTCCCTTTTTTCTATAGTTATCTCCAACCACAATTGTTCATAGCTAGTTTGGCCTGCAGGGGTACTGATCAGCTGATTTTTTAATTCATTTTTGCTATAGATACAGTCACCTCCCACTCTTCCATTAATTCTGTCGGCCCTATATAATTCATATCCCTGTATATTGACAACATTATCAGATTTTTGATTGCTAAGCCAGGATTCGCAAATTAATACTGAATCGAAAGATCGATTAACAGTTTGACATCATTCATAGAGGGTACCAATGATCGTACATTAAGACTAGCTATTTTCGATATTTTCGTATTTATAGTATTCAACCGAAACCAAATTGATAAAAATAAATCAAAGATAATACAACTACCAGTGACACATCGAAATATTTACCTAGGTACTTCATCATAAGTGATGATATGCTTGTTAATGATTGTCCCAGATTATCTCAAGCCTCCAATAATAATTTTATCGATTCTGTTGAGTCATTGATAAATAACACTGTTCCTGGTGGCACGGATTATCGTAGTATAAATAATGAGTCTTTTACTCTATCCCATAGATGAAAGTGAGCTCCTGGATACTATTAAATCGGCTTCTTCTGAAAATTCCAGTTGTATTGATGAATTGCCAGGTAGAATTTTATTGAAGGTTGCTTCTTATTTAATTAATCCTTTAATTTATTCAATCAACTTATCTTTCTCTGAAAGAATGTTTCCTTCCTGTCTTAAGCATGCAATGGTTGTTCCAGTGTACAAAAAAAGTGATAAACGTGTGATTTCGAACTATAGGGGTACAGCGTTACTATCTCCATCTTCAAAAATATTTGAAAAATCATATCAGAACAGGCAATTGTCCTTTTTGAATAAATACAAAATCCTGTCTAATTTGCTTTTCAAAATGGTTTTTCAACTCAAGATGCCATTCATAAACATGTATTATCTGACTTCGAGAATGATGAAAATACACTAAGTATTCTCTTTGACTTGACACATGCATTCGATAATATACATCACGGTCTTCTTCTCTATAAACTTTATCACATAACTGCTCGAGGTTCAAGTCTGAAATGGATTGAAACTTATTCAAGTACACAGACTGTTAAAGTTGATCTCCAGTCTGGAACATTCTTTTCTGAAACTCGAAACATCGTTATAGGACTACCCCAAAGTAGTGTTTTGGGGCCACACTTTTTATTTTATTTGTGAATGACCTTTCGAAAATCAATGATCCAAATTTTTCCTTTACAATTTGCTGATGACACTTCTTTTACTATCAGTGGTGCCAAATGTGAAACATCGTCAGTTAAAAAAAATAAAGCGGTATCCAACATGCATATCTATTGTTTTGAGAATGGCTTGGTTTTGAATAATCTTAAGACCAATACCATTCTCTTTTTATTTCAGGAAACTGATTTCAGTGCATTGGCAAGGACTGAGGATAAAACCATAGAACAGAAAAATTGGAATCATCAAGTTGATTCCATATTGAATAAATCAGCAGACCATTGTTTTGTTCTCTTGAATACTCGCAATTTTGTTTCTATTGAAACACTCAAAAGTTATTATCACGCATATGTGTACTCCACCCTCAACTACTGCATTATGAGTTTTGACAACTGTGATAGAATCAATAACCTATTAGTTTTCCAGAAATATATTATTAGAACAATCTGTTTCGAAAGTCCTCTTGATTCTTGTTAATCCTTATTTGCAAAGTTGGACATATTAACTGTCACTTGCATGTATTTTTTCAACTGTGTCACCCATGTCAAAACACATTGCATCAAGTTTCGGAGTAGGGATGACACTCGTCTTCTTTTGGCCTTCACCCTGAGGAAAAATTATAACATCATACTTCCTTAGTCATAAGCTAGCCAAGGTCTCTAATGGTCCTCATATCATGTCTGTAAAAATATATAACAAACTTCCAACATCCATAAAAAATCGGCATTCAAACAAAACGTTCATAAACTATTATCTGAGAAGATATTTCATTCTCTCGATAAATATTGTCAATTCGATTTGGGATATTAATTTTCAAAACGTATATGGTCCTGTTCACCAATATTTATATTTTTAAATTTTTCTATACTCGTTTAATTTTTATTCAATTATAAACGTTATGTCTCCACATTGTTCATCTTGCTCTTTGTTTTTATAAGGTCAACTTCTTCAATTTTATTCTCGCTTTTTTATATATTGAGCATGTTTAATTATAATCATTGATTTAATGAAATTGTATTTTTTTTATATGACATATTTCATGCCTTACACAGGTCCACTTGTTCCTCAACCTTACCCATTAAAAAAAAAGTATCAGAAATCAGAAAATGCCACTCGGAACTCTTCCAGACGATTCAAATCGCTGGTTTCTCGAAGGTTTTACAAAAATAGATGATCAGATGTATGTTTAGCGTTCCAACCACGATTTATTGAGAGGATATAGCCGGCTTCAATGAAGGAAATTTGCTCTTGCAGCTTTTTTGATTTGCACTTGGCGTATCGTTTTGATATCAAATAACTGAAATTTTCAGCTATTTATCGAAGAAATACCTTTTCTCGATATATTTTTTTCAAGATGAATTTCGAAATGATTGAATGGATTTTCATTTCCAATTCCAAGAGGAAAAATGATTCGAAAAATACTTTTCCTGCGAAAAAACGATTTTTGACGGGAAAATTAAAATATTCTTTTTTTTTTGGAAAACTGACACCAATAAAATCTAAAACCGAATCCAAGAGGAAAAAAGGATTCGAATAATACTTTTCCTACGAAAAAACTATTTTTGACGGAAAAAATTCAAATATTCTTCTTTTTTTTTAGGAAAACTGTCACCAATAAAATCTCGTCAGAAAGTGTCACTCATACTGCTCTATACTCAATAATTTTTTGAGTCCTTGATAATGGAACCATTAATTTTTCTACATATGGTATTGAACTCCTGTGAATATAATCTCATTGATTCAATAGAAGATCGATGGAGATACGAAAATTGATTGTAACTGTGGACCTCTTCTCATTCGAAGGGTTTGTTCTCCTCATTCTCTCCACAGAAAAAATATTGGAATCAAAATCTTCAGAAGAATAAGTATCTACATCCTAGATGTGCACAGTGTGGAAGTGAAAAGTTATTTCCCATCTAAACTTTGAACAAAGCAAGATTTAATGATCGAACAATATTTACGAGAAAATACATCATTTTTACCATTTTTTCAGGAATGAAAACGAGAGTGTAACGTTTAGAGCACTATTATCATTTTGTTTGACGGAAAGGATACCCTTCCGAAATATTAAAATACGTAATTTCCCGCAAACCTTTTTTTTTATCTTCGTGTGCCCGATAAACGGGATTCAACCAATGAATGAAATAAAATACCTCCATCTTTTTCTTTGTTGAATTTTTGGGTAATTAACCTAACAAAATGTGAAAAAATAAGAAATAATATAGGAACCTATACAAGTTCAGAAGGATATATTTCTAATCTACCCCAAAACATGGCGGATATCAAAAACAGTTTCTCCGGAATGAAACACGTCGTATCAGTCAATAACTTTTCGTATAACCCAAATTTGCCTATTAGTACAAGAACTAATATTCATCAACATACTTATCCTTGTTAACGTTCCTGTAATCAAAACTGGTTCCGTTTTCAAAACTTATTTTCGACTATTTCTCTTCCAGACTCGTTTTCGAAAATATGTAAAAGATTTTATATTTGACTTATCATTTTTTTTATATCGAACTTGCAATTAAAATCGTTACGAAGAGTTCCGAGTTACGTGTTCCGCTCTTGGAGCTGTTAGTTTTCTCATCAGGTGAGAGTGAAAAACAAATGGTTATTGCCGCTCAATGACGGCTATTTTTCGTAGCATCACAGTCGCTATCACAATAGTTGAAAATAAGTCTATCTCACAATGACAAACTTTGGAGCCGATACCTCTTCATGAAGCGAGTTGCAAAAAAGCTGAACTCAATGAGAGCATTCTGTAAATTCTGATCTTGCCGCCAATTGTCGACAGAAAAACGAGTGTCGAATTTGCATAAAAGTTTTGGAGGTGATATAGGTATTTTGGATTGTGTATATTAAAGTTGTACGCATGAGCAGAATAGCTTTTCCAGAATAGAAATTAATGCGACTTTGGCAGAATTCAACGTCGTCATGACCAAGGTTATATTCTTTTTACCAATTACAAGTGGTTGGTTGGGCCCACGATTCAGACAGATCTTTTCGCACACCTTTTGCGATCCCAAAAATGTATTGTTTCTTCAAAATGAAAGGTAATAAAGAATCACTTTTAAGTGGATGGTATGCTGTTAGGAGCAGATATTTTTGATGTAACCTCTTCTATCCCAAATTTTCAATTTTGAAAGTTTTCATTTGATAAACTGGGTTTCAAATAGTCCGAAAGGTTTCAGAGGAACTGAAACGAAAGGTGAAACTGCTAACTTTTGAAGGTCATTTTTTTGTGGTGGATGGATATTTGCTCTGTAGTTTTTTGGGTTCTGAATCTACCACAGTCTGAAATATCGAAAATTGATATTGGAATCTATACAAGTGTGGAAGGGCAAATTTTCAAACTACCCTGCATCAATTAAAAAACAGTTCTTCCTGAATGGAACACGTCTATTAGTCAGCAACTTTTCGAATACCTATCCAAAATTTGCCTATCAACGATGAGTATTTGATAAATTTCAGTTCATATATTTTTTATGGTCAAATTTGAGATATACGAAAAGTTGCTGACTAATAGAACGTGTTTCATTCAGAAGGAACTGT
The DNA here is from genome assembly GCA_032362365.1 of Zygogramma bicolorata. NCBI lineage: Eukaryota > Metazoa > Arthropoda > Insecta > Coleoptera > Chrysomelidae > Zygogramma > Zygogramma bicolorata. Next base: position 965,014 of record JAVJAQ010006011.1, on the reverse strand, counting down.
TTTTCAATCAAAGCAGCAACTTATCGGGGTAGTTTAAAAATCTGCCCTCCAACACTTGTATAAATTCCAATATTAATTCAAAGTTTTTCAGATTGTAAAAAAAACTCCGATGAAATGATTGTGATATCATTTTTTTAGGCCTCGATGAGAATACGAAAACATTTGGCATGATCTAGGATGGTAAAAGGGATTGTTTTTCCTATAATATCTGGTTGAACGTATGTAGTAAGACTGTTTGGGCGAAATGAAAGGTAGCACCCTCAAAGATGCAAACGATTTGACGCCTGGAACTTACTGCTGCACATCTTCTAACGCAGTTGATTGAAGAGGTTGAAGGTTAATTAGATGTATCTATCTATCGATTATTGGTGTGATTCGACGGTAGTATTAAGATGGCTTGATACTGCTCTAATAATTCCACAACTGTTCGGGGCAAATCGAGTTTCAGTTATTCAAGAATTGTCGGATATTCATAATTCTCAACAATAATGATAATTGAAATCAAGGATATACTCGAACGTGTCACACTTTTTTTATATTTCTGAAAGATGATAGTCTCCCACTTTGTCACTCCAGTGTGACTCTCTCTCTCTCTCCAGCTTGCCTTTAGCAATAGATAGTGTGAACGGCTTTACAAAAATAAGACAGATCCACAACTATGAACTCAGCTGTCTGTAGTGATACATAAATGTGCTTCTATAACTGATATGATATGTAGTGTGTGTTCCCTTTTCTTATGTTGTTGTTGCTATGATATTCATTGAAATATGATGTGTTGTAGTTGTTTAAAAATAATAAAAAGTATATATTTTGAATTTCATTGAGAAAGGTGATTTTCTCTATATTTTGCTGCACTTCAATAGGTTAGGGGCCCAGAACACGTGTAAATAGTGTGAATTGGATAAAGTTAATTCATAACCTGTGCTTGAAAGAAAATTGTTATTGCAATTATCTGTTCCGACCCTTTTTCGATATAGTTGCGAGGGTATTGAAGATAATAAGCTGATATAATGGACAAGCTCAAATCATTCAACGTGCAGAAATTTGATGGTACTAGTTTTCCACTCTGGAAGTACCACATGGAAATCATCTTCAGAGCAGAAGGATTGAGTGAAATCGTCAACGGTAGTAGTATCCGTCCAGATGAACAGTCAAGTGCTCTAATGAAGAAAGAATGGGAAGATTCCAATACCAAAGCTATGCTTTTCATATCCATGTCGATGGAATTCGAACAACTTCAAACAGTTATGTGTTGTGAAACGGCACCAGACATGTGGAATAGGCTGAAGACCATACATGAACAGAAATCGGCTGTTAACAATGTGATCCTGAAGCAGCAGTTTTTCAACTACCGTATGTCTGAAGCTGACAGCATTGCCAAACACGTAAGTAAAATTGAAGCCATGTCTCAAGCCCTAGCTGATGTAGACGAAAAAGTTGCCGATATTGACAAAGTAGCCAAAGTTTCAGGAAGTCTACCACATAAGTACAATGCTTTTGTGACTGCTTGGGATTCATATGACGAATCGAAACAAAATTTTGAGAATTTAACTGCCAGACTTCTCAAGGAACAAATGAGGAAGTTGATGAGGTATCGACAGCATTTGCCGCAATGAATACAACATACCAGAAACAGAAATCTCATTTTCAAATCCATAATGAACTGAAAGAAAAAGGTAAGAAGATTTCAATTTGCTATTACTGTCATAAGAAAGGTCATACAAAATCTGAGTGTAGAAAGAGGCTCAATACAAATAATAGTAGGTCGTTACAAAATGGTCAAGATTTTCGTAACTATTCCAGAAAGCAAGCAATGAGTGCTGAACAGAAGAATATTGATGTATCTGGGTGCGACAAGATCTGGCTCGCGGATAGTGCAGCATCAAAGCATATGACTTCTAAAAGACATTGGTTCAAATACCTCACCCCGCTTCAGACTGATGTATTGATGCAGATTGGAGATGATTCAGTCCTAAAAGCTGAAGGCGTTGGAAACATCCAAGTAATGGCAAATGTCAAAGGAAGAGAAGACCCACGGACACAGGAAAACACTCCGAAACTTGGGAAGAATCTGTTCTCCATTGGAGCAGTGACAGGGAGGAATTATAAAGTCCTGTTTGGAAATGATCGCATCGAAGTCAGAAATGGCAGCAGTTTAGTAGTTTCTGGTGTGAAAGAAGCCAATCATTGCTACAGAATGTTGTTCGAGACGAAGGAAATCGAGCAGTGTAATTCAGCGGAAACATTCCTTTTATGGCATGAAAGATTAGGAAATGTCAATTTTCGATCTCTGAGAGATATGGGTGATACAGGATTGATTCAAGGTCTAACGTTCAAGAATATCGACAACATATTTTGTGAAAGCTGTCACTTCGGAAAGCAGCAGATGAAAACCTTCAAAATAAATATTCAACGAGCTGAAAATCCTGGAGAATGCATTCATAGCGATGTTTGCGGAAAAATATTATCCACATCTTCGGGAGGTGCCAATTTCTTCGTTGTGTTCAGAGATGATTGTACTTCTTACTGATCCGTATACTTCATCAAACACAAAGTGATGTCTTCTAAAAATTCATGGAATTTCAAAATTTCATCGAGAGACAGACGGGAAACAATATAAAAATTTTGAGAAATGACAACGGGACAGAGTACGTCATTCACGAATTCAAAAGTCATCTGAAGAAATATGGTATCATTCATGAAACTAGTGCTCCTTATACAGCTAAGCAGAATGGCAGAGCTGAGAGGGACATCAGGTCCATCGTTGAGTGTGCACGAACAATTTTGGATAATACTAAACTTCCAATCAATTTGTGGGCAGAGGCAGTAAACACGGCAGTTTATCTCTTGAATCGGCGACCTTGCAAACCCGATGGAAGTAAAACACCCTACGAAAAGTTTACTGATAAAACACTCAGTCTCGACAACCTCAGGAAATTCGGTGCTGAAGCATATTCTTCGATTCCAAAACATCTCCAGAAAAAAATTGTTAGAAAAGCCAGAAAATGTTTTTTGGTTGGATACGATGAAAATGGACCCAACTATAGACTGTATAATCCGGAAGCAAGAACAGTTCATGTAGCTAGGGATGTCAACTTCAATGAAAGGAAACAAAGTGTAGAAGATAATGTTTACAACTATGCATTTTTCGAAAGAGAAGCAATAGATTATGAAAATGTTCCTGACTATAACAAAGAATCGGATGAAGCAGATTGTTCGGAAAATGTTTCAGCAGAAGCAATCGATGATTCTGTTCCTCGTCTCAGAAATAGAGAACTCTTGAAACCTCTGGAGAGATATGAAGAGGAATTTGCTTGTGCTGCAATGATAAATGAACCTCAGTCCTACAGTGAAGCTACGAATAGTATCGATCATAACGAATGGCAAGCTGCTATGCAGGAACAAATGGATTCTTTGAGAAAGAACAACACCTGGGTCCTTGCGGAATTGCCAGTTGATAGAAAACCTATAGGTTAAAAATGGGTATACAAAATAAAATACAAACCTAAAATACAAACCTGATGGAAGTGTGGATAAGTACAAGGCTAGATTGTGTGCCAAAGGCTTCTCCCAAGTAGCAGGAGTCGATTTTTCCAAAACATTTGCTCCCGTTATTAGATACGACTCAGTGAGAATTTTGTTATCAATAGCAACTGTCAGAAATCTAGAAATTCGTCAGTTCGATGTAAAAACGGCGTTTTTGTACGGTGATTTGCAAGAAGAAATCTATATGGAACAAGCACAAGGATTCCTCGATGAACATCTCAATTTGGTGTGCAAGCTGACAAAAAGCATTTACGGTTTGAAGCAGTCACCGCGTTGTTGGAACAAAAAGTTTGTGGATTTCCTGATTGAAATGAATTTCCAACAACTTAAAGCAGACAGATGTGTATTTCGAGCCATAATTGATAACAGAGACATATACTTAGCATTATATGTGGATGATGGACTGATAATAAGTGAGTCGAACGAAGTTACAAATATTGTATTGGAGAAACTTCAATCAGAATTCGAAATTACAATTTGTGATCCTGAATGTTACGTTGGCATCGAAATAAAGCGAGACAGAACTCGTAGAACTACATTTTTAAGTCGGAAGCTGTATACTCAGAAGATTTTGGAAAGATTCAATATGCAGAATTGTCATTCGATTGCTGTTCCAGCAGACCCAAATGTTATTCTTCAATCAAACGAACAATCAGACAAAGAAGGAATGGCATTCATTCCATTCAGAGAAGCAGTAGCCAGCCTGATGTTTTGGCTATCGTTTCTCGTCCTGATATAATGTTTGCGGTTGGCCGAGTCAGCAGATTTCTGAATAATCCCGGAAAGGAACATTGGGGAGCAGTGAAGCGGATATTCAGATATCTCCAAGGAACAATGGATTATGGAATCAGTTATAAAGGAACTGGAATTGATTTCAAAGTATATTCAGACGCTGATTCCGCAGGAGATGTGGATACCAGAAGATCTACTTCTGGTTATGTCACTTTGATAGCAGGGGCTCCAGTCACTTGGTGTTCCAGAAGGCAAAAATGTGTTGCAAGATCAACAACTGAATCGTAATACATTTAGTGCAAGCGCTGCGAAACATTCCGTTTGAAAAAACCGATGACCTCATTCTGATTGATGATTTGAGTTAAGAAAGACTTAATTAATGATATTGTGGAGGTTGCCGGACGGAATTATGGTCCAGTTTTTTTTTTCGGTCCTATAATTGTTTTCGCTTCCATCGCTGTAGCTGCTAAAAAAAATTGTTATTGACTGTTAACACCTGGTTTAGGTAAGGTATGGAGAAAAACGGCATGATCTGATTCGATACAAATTTGATAAAAAAAGTGGTTTACCTAATAATAAGTATGTAGTGAAAAATTCATTCAGGTAAGTTTTGACAATTATTGCCGATGCATTTGCAAAGGAAAATACAATTGATTTCGCTTTTTCTACAAGTGCAAAACATTGTCAGGCATTCAGCATTATTTTTGCAAAGCCTGATCAAACAAAAAATTTGTCATAGGTGGTTTTGACATTTGCACCGGGTACAACTTTCCATCTCGTCTTTCATATCCGAATTGGAGTAAGTTCGGAGGCCCATGTATTGCAGCCCTTAAGCAATGTAAATACAAAACATCAAAAGTTCTGATAATTTCAGATACATTCGAATTGAATCCCAGCTTGAAAGATATTTTTTGGCTGATCCTTCAAACCAAATCCCTCAAAAAGTACTATTCGATAGCTTATGCTTGAAGTGGATGTTGAGTACGAAAACATCGGAATCTGCACAATTTATAAAAACTTGTTCAATTCTTTCACGAACAGCAACAAAAATATGTCTGAAATTCCTTCAATCTGCTTCTGGAGAGATGAATGAAAATATTTCGACGGAAAAAGGTTTCATTTTCTTTTCAATTATTAATGTAATAGTTCATTAATAATGTTACGAAATTTTCTAGCCCTGGCCTTGTCGCTCGTAAACGCAGAATAATATGAATCTAACAATTCAGAAGACCTATTACCTTGGAGCTTGAAGATTTTTTGGAATCTTTATATCCACCTGTAATGGCCAGCTGGGATTTTGGTTGAAGGACTTGATATAAATATTTGTAGTCAGTTTCAGTTAGTTTCGGTTTAGCAGTGTCTGAGGTGTTCTTTTTTTTAAATGATTCATTCGACGTCGGCCTGTTTCCCCTACCAAGGCCAATCATCGACTCCGGTGACCACATTTCCCCCAACCGGAAATTTTGCCGAACACTCTGGTATTCCAACCAGAGGTAGGGATCCTTTACGAGTCCAACAACCATGGACTCAGGACCACCGGCTTTACGTCTCCTCCGAAGGACAGCAATTCCTCAATATATCTTGTGTTCATTGATATATTGCCTGCGAGCTATGATATAATACTTTGCTGCAGTTTTATGAGCTTTCGACGCGGTCTTTCCCTGCTGCTCAGCTTCAGATATCGAATGACTAGTCATCATGGAGAGCTAGGCCATGCCCGTGAGGTATTCTTTTCATCATTCTTTTGTTGATTAACTATCATGATTGTAACGGTCATAGAATCTTCGCCACTTAATGTCCCCTTGAAAGTCATTGTCACAGTTAGGTAGTTAGGTAGATGGTGAATGAATTCGGCTAGAGCTGTATGTTGCGGTGTTTTTCTGTTCGTTCATGGAGTTCATGGAGTGTATTGCGTGACAATTTTAGATTTTGACTGCTAAATGAGGCTTGTATGAAAGTCTTCCATTTCGGCGTGAATGTGCATTTCTTCTCGGCATCTTCTATAAGAATTTCATCACACAACTTTTCCTCTGGTATAAGTTCAGTAGTGGATAGTTCCTTCCGTAATTCCTCAGCACACATGACGATTTTGCTACAGTCTAGCCGACGTACACGTTCAGCTATTTCCCTAATGAACTTCCTGCCATGAAAACCAAAGAAGATTGCTTCCTCTCAGTAAGATATGGGAATAAAACCTTGTCACCAAATTTATCGATCCGATCACTTTGAGATCACGATTAGAACTACATCCTCTACTTCAGTACAGTCATGCGTTGAGCCAAGTATGTCAATTCAAAAGCGGTCGTCGAAACACCGTCTTTTATATCCACCATTAATTTGTCAAAAGCAGCCAGTAACTGTTTTTGTGATATTTGTTGTTGGTCGACCTCTTTCGTTACTAGAAAGATATTGGTAATGAAACGTAATTTCTTTAACACGACGTATGATATCGGAAGTTTTGCAAACAAATCTTCCGGTGTTTCGTATAACAAATTTTTGTGAAAATTTCATAGTATTATCAACGCATTGAAAAACAGCAAAGCTGCTGAAATTTCAGTTGAAAGATGACTTTTTTTTATTTTGGTTTTCGTCGTATAACACAAATGGAACATCATGAGTCACTCGACGAATCGCTGTTGCTTCTTGATTTGCGGGTCAGTTGATGATCCAGCTACGCCCTGTGTTGTTGATGAAGCTCTTTCTTCCAGCTCCCTATGTAGTGACGACGACGAATTTTTTCTTCGCTGATATAGCTGGCCATGCAACTTTTATACCACGAGAAGTGTTCGGATTAAACAACTTCTCAAATTTGTCTGAAATTTCGTCTTTGCGTCGTCTTGCTGCATTTGAATAGTTTTTTTCGGTTCATTCACCAGTTCAGCATGATTTTTCGTTCGCCTTTTTTTTAATCTAATAATTGTAGAGATATTTATTCACTTTAAAGAAAGTTATCACAAAATTCGAAGCACTGCTATTTTAAATATTGGAAAATGTATCTGTTATGATAATGGATGAAGTTCAGCTATAACTAAAGTCACAAAAACTGTTGAGAAAAGCGCGGCCCGCTCCAAAACTCGAGAGAAGATATGTGACGCTGGGAAGGAGATTTATAATAAAACTGACAACGGGCTTTCCTGGCAACTTTCAGTTCCAGGTTTGGAAGGATCTTGCAAAACAGTCCAGTCGAGAAAGAGCCGTCAATGGTTTTTGCATTCTATATAACATTTTTTTTTTCAACAACTACAGCGATGGAATCGAAAACTCCTATTATAGGGCCGAAAAAAAAACTGGACCATAATTCCGTCCGGCAACCTTCAAATTATTATTCATCAAGTCTTCCTCAACTCAAATCATCAATCAGAATGAGGTCATCGGTTTTTTCAAACGGAATGTTTCGCAGCGCCCGCTCTAATTGCTGCATCAGATGCAGCACAAGAAATTGTTTGGTTGCGCACTTTCTTTCAAGAAATTGGTCTCGAAAATAATGAAGCAACATCCTTATATGTAGACAATCAAAGTGCCATCCAATTGACGAAGAATATTGAACCTCATAAACGAACCAAACACATTGATGCAAAATACCATTTCATCAGGGAGAAAGTTGAAGATGGATAAATTGCAGTTTCCTACATCGACACTGAGAAACAGTTAGCCACCATCTTCACGAAAGCCTTACCCAGAGAAGCCTTTTCGAAAAATAGATATGCTTTGACTATTATTCCATATCAGTCATCAAAGAGTGGGAGTATTGATACATAAATGTGCTTCTATAACTGATATGATATGCAGTGTGTGTTCCCTTTTCTTATGTTGCTGTTGCTATGATATTTATTGATATATAATGTGTTGTAGTTGTTTAAAAATAATGGAAAGTATATATTTCGAATTTCATTGAGAAAGGTTATTTTCTCTATATTTTGCTGCACTTCAATAGTCTCCTTCATGGAAGAATTTCGCGGTAAGGAAAGTCTCTGCTGTCCTCAATAATCCTTCAATCGCCCCTCATATCCAGCAAGGAGATCTCAAATATTCCTTGTTTTTGATCTTCTGTAATACTTTAGTCTGCTTCATAATGCTTAAGAGCGCTTCAGACTGCTTTAGAGTGCATTCGAATGCTTTAGAATGCTTTGGACTGCTTTGGAATCCTGGCAGAACTCTCAAATAAGTGGACTCTGGTTGGGTCAATCAGAATTACTCTACATTCCACCCTCAGGAATTCTTCTCACTGTTACTAGGATAGTAATCTGCACCGGAGTCACAAGATGAAGAAAAAGCAGAATCACATCTCTCTTCATGAAATCACAAAACGCACACTATTTCTACATCGAAAGTGTAGCTCTTGAAAAATTTGTAAACTGTGGTTGACATATTGGAATTATGAGAAAAAGAAATTTCTTCAACTGGTCAGCTGGATGATATTGCATGAAGTTGTTTAACATTTACGACCTACAAACAACAGCAGTGACCAAACTTGCTAAATAATAATACTCACGGCTCTTTGAACCGCTACAACTAAGGAAAATCTTGGTACTACTAAGTATGATGTATATCATTTAATTCACTTGTTTGTAAAATTTGCTTATTGGTTCTCCTCTCTCGCCAGTGCTTGAAAACCTATGCAAAGAAGATTTTGAGATTAGAGCCATTGACCATCTGTATTGAAGCCGACGTGTTGGCTCCGTTATGTGGGTGATTTCTTTGCTATCTGGCCTCATGTATGCGGAAGCCTATACACCTTCCTCTATCATCTCAACAATATTCACACCGATATAAAATCCACCAAGGAAATGGAAACTGACAATTCTATTCCTTTCTCAGATGTCCATATCACAAAATCCAACAATTCCTTTACTCACGCTGTCTACCGAAAACCCACTCACACCAACAGATACCCCAATGCTATTTTCTACCATCAACCAGCCCTGGTGAACTCCCTACTGAACTTTCTTATCTATAGATCTATCAAATTCACAGATGACCACAATAGCCACAGTGAGCTGGAAAAGCTCATATCCGCCCTTCTTCAAAACTATTATTTCTACCTCCAGATCCAGAGAACCATTCAGCGCCACGAAACCCGTTTCTCGCAAACTATATCACCGAAACATCCGACTGAACGCCCAAAGGCTTCCCTTCTATGAATTAAGGGAGTCTCTGATAGAGTAAGTCGAATTCTGACAGAACACGACATCAGGACGGTTTTTACAGCACACAATCAAATATTCTCTTTCCTGCGCTCACCGAAAGATGTATGAATTTCCTTGCCGTGACTGCCCGAAACATACATAGGACAGACGAAAAGTCGAGTATCAAACAGGTCCTACTAATACAAACTTGCACTACGTAATTCGGACGTGACCTCGACCTCTCTTCGAACATCACCACAAAACCGGAGACAAAATTAACTTCAACAACACAAAGACCTTTGCCACAACGAAAACACTTCATTCCAGAATAATTCGTGAAGCATTGGAAATTGAAAAACGTCCTGAATCCTCAACAAACGAGACGACATACATAGACTTTCCGATTCCTTCAAAATACTTCAATTAAATCTTCCCTGAGTGTTTGCGTAAGCGGAAAGCGTTGGCGAATTTGCGGCAAAAATGGAAAACTATTTGAAAATGCGCTGACCTGCTGGGGTGACAACTGCAATTTCTACGGATTTCACTCGAAAGAAAAGAGAATCACCTTTTTTCCGAAGCGAAAAACTGTGTTGATTGCGAGAGGAACACACAAAAATCACTCGTCTTTTTCAACGAACTCAGCCATTCTCCCTCTCGCGCATACGCTCGGTCAATAAGGTGCGAAATTCAACTTGTATGAAGTGTAATGAATACAAGAAAAGTTTGTTCCGTAGTTTTCTGGGTTTTCTAATCAACCGCAATCTGAAGAAATAAGAATTAATATTTGAATCTATACAAGTGTAGAAGGGGAGATGTTCAATCTACCCCGAAAAGTTGCTGCGTCTATTGAAAAACAGTTCATTCTGTATAGAATAAGTCCAATCAGTCAGCAACTTCTTGTATAGATCAAATTTTGCCTATCAAAAAAAACTAATATCTATATGAAAATACTTATAGTTAACGTTTCGGAAACTGAATCCGCTTCCGTTTTCAAAACTGATGACGTTCAAACAGTACGAGAAAAATATTTCTGATCAAAATAAAAATGAAGCAATATTCCAACAATATTCGAAAATTTACCAGACGGCACAAAGTAAAAGGACAAGGAGTGAACATTCTCCCGCCCAAAAATTATATAATGATTCCAATTGGAATTGTTAGGCAAAGGTAAGGGACATAGTTCCACCAAAGCCCTTATCAAGACTCCTCGTTTGGTACATACATTCACCACACGTGCTTCTCCGTCGTCACCAAAATATAATTTCTCTATTCGACCAAGAGGTCATTTCAACGGTGCAGTAGTCTCATTTTTCATGAGTGCCATGGTACCCACTGATGTATCAGAAATAGCATTTAACGTTTTTCTCTCTGTTGGAAAGTATGTAAATATGCATTCCTTCACCTTTTCCAGAAGTCTTGATGAAGACGCCGTTACAACTGCCATGTATTCAATTTGTTCAGTTTTAAATGGCTCAAGTCCAGGTTGGGCGATGCACAGTAAGGTTCTAATGTAAAAAAGTGCCCGGGTGTTGAAACTTGAAACAGACTTCCGTATTCATCATTTTTTTTTTAATTAACGCGTATACCTCGAGAACAAGAAATGGTGCCACCATGAAAGTCAACAGTTATATGAAAAATTAAGTGTTCTTTCCAGTTACGGCCAAGAAAATCGTTCAAGTCGGAAGAAAATCTGAATATAATCAAAATCCTATTTTTATTGTTTTTTTTTCGGGATTGCAAGTCCTATATCTCAAAGAGAAGGAATTTTACGAAAATATTAGAAACGACATGGTCTTTCTCGCTTCGAAAGTGAAAATCAGAAAAATCCAGACGAAAAGTCAAAACGTGATTTGAATCACATTTCTTATCTGATTTTGCCAGATTAAAGACGCAGATCTCGGAAATAAGCCATGGTGCCACCGTGAAATTTGACCCAAAAATATGGAAAACTGTATGATCTCCCAATATACGATAGTGAAAATTCTAAGAATCTAGATAAAAAATTCGAAAACTGATTCAAATCACGTTTCTTATATTTTTTCTTGGTATGTTCGAAACGTATATTCGAAAAGCGACATGGTGCCACACTGAAACTTGAAGAAAATATGAAAAAGATATGATATTTCTACCTACGATAGTAAAAATTCGAAAAATCCAAAACTAATTATCATCACATTCTTTATGTTTTTGTTATCTTCAATACGTATTCCTCGAAAACAAGTCACGATATCACTGTAAAGTTCGATTGAAATATGAAAAACGATTTGATCTTCTCATATATGATAGTGAAAATTCGTAAAATCCAGACAGAGAGCCAAAATATGTGGTTCTGGGTTTATTAAGTTGAAAGTGAGTATTTGAGTCGAAAGGATTTGTCTGTCAATTGTCATGGTTGGAAACAAATTATGATTATATTATTTCAAAAAAGGACGTATGGCGAAGAATTCTTTCAATGTAATACATTTCACATTTGTTGGTAAGAATGTCAAAATATCTGGTGGAAAATTATTGGAACAATCGAATAATCATTTCCATAACAACTTAATTATGTTTATGTATTTGCCGCAAAAATCTCACTATTCCGTGGACAGTTTGAAACTACCATTATGATTATATATATATACGACTCGTAATTCGTTTGTTGCAACGTCTTGACTTTGAGTAATACCATCAACTGTTGGACGTTTCTGGTGTGTTTTATATTGCTTTATTGATGCGATAACGTCAATTAAACTTTATGAGTACCATATTCTACAGAAAGACATTTCACAGAAAGGACATTATCATCAATAGGATATAATTATTTGCAGTACACTTACACTATTACTTATTCTCGAATCATTCCAGATTGCTTCAATACAAAAATCTGTATCCAATTTGATTTTGAATTCGAAGTCATAAAAAACCTTTCCTTGTAGTACTGGTGATGTAAAGTGCTCGATCCCATCATTGGTTCGATCTCATCTCATTATGTAACAGATACAATACAAACTGGTCAAAATAATAGGTTACCTAATATATTACTAGAATATATAATATAGTGTACATGAATGGATGCATGAGGTATATCTGTATGATACACGTATGATATATTATGTACTTTTCATTACTCCAACGGCGATGACTTCTACCCACTATGTGCATAGAAAACGATAAAACATGAACTTTGTATTTTTTTCGAATAGCTTCCGTTTAAGTGTCCAATGAGTCAACATGTTTTTCCACACTATCATAGCTGATTTTAAGTATCACTTTCGATCACGTAGAATGTTTTCACTTATTTTCAATTGAGTACCTAATTGAAGACAATGATTTTTAATGAGATGAAGAAATCGAAGGCAGGTGATTTGATACTTATACACTACTCAGGATGGTCCCTGAAATTTCTTTCTTAAAATGCTTCTGGCAAATATCACCGCCATAATTTTGATAATCTCTCTCATTATCCATCCCGAAGATATAGGTACATAAAATAGGCGGTGAAGTGGCATTTTTCAGGCCGGAAAAAGATATAGACGGCGAGGCGCCGCCGAGCCTGGCCACTTCTATAGACCTGAAAAAGCCCTTTACTGCCGTGGTGAGTATATAATTTCTCATCCTACACAATAATTGTTGCTTATAGTTTTTTTGGACAAAAAGTTCTTTTAATAATATAAAATTAATTACCGCGAATCATTATTTTTAGTGACATAAAAAATTGGATTATGAATACTAAAGTTAACAAAAGATAAATTTGATAGCTGTACTTGCTCAGAAAAAGTACTGAAGCTGTTGTTCCTATGTCCACCATATTTTCTATTGAAGGAGTCCAGAAGTTTTGGTAGATTCAATAGGTGTGATGTCAATGGGGTCGCCTCCTAGCGTGAAAATGTAAAGTTTATCATCTAGGCTAGGTGTAGAGAAGGCAACTTGCTTCTCTCCATAAAGTGGTAGAATTAAACTTTCTCTTAGTGTGGAATAATTTTTTTTTTCGAAATTTGAAACTGAAATTGAAACTGAAGTATAAAATTATTTTTTCCACGAGGTAGAAATGGGAGTTTTTCATTTATATGGAATGTGATTTTGTAATATCAATTTAAGGAGCTCAGGGTTTTTTCTTTTGTTTTCCTCAAATAATGTTCAATTTTGCACACTGTATGAGAAAAAATGTTCTTGAATTCCTGGTAATAAAGACTGTTTTTATGTACTTGGGGGGAAATGTCACGTCATCAATGTTAGTGATGCATAACGATATTAGTTCGTTATATGTCTTGAGGAATGATTCCGATTATATTACGAGTTCAGAACAATTATGGTGTTCTCAAATCAAATTTTCATCGCACTATGATCTATTGTGAAGGAGATGTAGGTAATGTTCAGAGTACAATATCATTAATCAATCAAGATTTAAGGAATTTGTCCATATGGCTGAAAGACAATGGGTTGAAATTGAACATAAATAAAACCAAATACATGATAATATCAAATAAATATAATTTGAACAAATTGAAAAATGAAACATACAGCCATCATTTATTGATTGATAAGAATGTTATTGAAGTAGTTAAACAGTTCAAATACCTGGGCTTCATAGTAGATAATGAACTTAATCTCAAATCACATTGTGAATATATCCAGAAGAAAATGCCAAGAAAAATCAATTTCCTATATAGATTGAATAATAAAGTATCATCTTTTACTAAGTTAACTGTGTATAAAACCATAATATCTCCCCATCTTGATTTCTGTGGAACATTCATATACTTGATGAATAGTGAACAAATTGATACACTGCAAAAAATACAGAATCGTGCTATGAGAGCCTTTTTGTTATGCAGAAAACGAACATCAATAGCATACATGTTAGAAGCCTTGGATTTAATGAACGTTCGACAGAGAGTTACTTACAATATGCTCAAGTTTGTATATAAACTGAAGTCAGGATATCTACCAACCTACCTAATTGATGAAATAATGTATACTCAAGCAATTCATAGTTACAATACAAGGTCACATGCTTCAAATGATTTCTATATCAATACTGCTAATGCTGCTACAAACACAGTGTTCGTTAAAGGTCTACAACTATACAATTCATTGCCAAGAGAGTTGAAAGAATGCTCTACATTGGGTAATTTCAAGAGCCAATGTATAGAATATATAAAGGGCCTATAACCTGTTGTGGTAATATTATGTAGTTTATTGATTTTATTTGGGGTTTGTTCAATTATTATGTTATCAGTGTGTTGTGAAATTTTGTTTTGTATCTTTATACTCTGTACCTACCATTTTATCTATATTCTGTACCATTTCATTTATACTTATACTCTGTACCTTTTTTTATACCTTGTACTTGAGAGCTGATGCTAATTAATAAAGATTATATATATATATATATATATATATATATATATATATATATATATATATATACTATACTCAGATATATTGAATGGAGCTGCCAAAATATGTTTCAAAAAAATCCTGGATTCATCTAGTTTTTTATCCTCAGGTCCTTTGTCAGTCGTTTCTCTGTCCTTCAATGTGTTAACATCATCCGATATTATTTTCATAAAATGGCAACAAATATGTAGTTTGACCATTTTTTTTCATAGGTATATCGGAATTTATCCACTCATATGATTCACAAATATAATTTTCAAGGGATTTCATGATACAAAATTTCATCACTGCATTCGCCATTGCAAAAGTGAAATCAGTTACAATTGTTTGGAAAGGTGTCCCTTGAGGTTGTTTTCTTAACAAAATGTTTGAGAATTCAGAAGCCCATATACCATCGTATTGGAATCATGTCGGCAAAGAAGTAACTTCAATACGGGACATGTTCTATTATTATTGGGGCCAACTCTCATCACACCACTATGATAAAAGCACATTTTCTTCTTCTTCGGCGCCCTCGGTAGGGTTCCAGTACCATCGAAATGGAGAACACATTTCTCGTTGGATGTTATCATATGTGATTGTTCTATGCTGAACAGATGAAGTTGAAGTTCTCCAACAAACTGGATATATTCAGGATGATCACGTTTCATCCTTGCCTCTGTCCAGTTTGGACAGGACCTCACTCCTTATTTTTCTACATACAACGTCCGATTTGATATTGCATATCACCGACAGTTAACAAATCATTTCGTGCTTTCAAAATATTTGAAATTTTATATTTCGAGGGTTTTTTTTAAAGAGTTTTTTACGGGCGATCTTTCTGTCAAACCATCTGACTTGTTTTATTGCTGGTGTGGATTAAATGTTTTCCTGATGAATAAAGTGATGCCTTACCCCATATAATTTATCTTTATCACGGACTGTTTACATTGTTCATGAACCATATGATTTGACTTATTGGACCTTTCATTTTCAATAATCAGGCAACATACATTATTGACCTTTTTTGGATTTTTTTCTTCAGAACATAGTCAAATTCATTCGGAGAAAACCTCCCCATAAATTCCTTTCCAAGACCTAAGAATCCCTCCAAATAAACACATTCACGATAGTTATTAGAATATCTTCTGGATTTCATATCATCGAAACTTCCTTTCGGTGGTATACTATTAATTTCACTGCTTGAGAAAAAAGAAGATTTTGGAATTTTTCCTCCGTTGTTACTTGAATAGAATTTTGGTTTCTTCATCCTTTGAAATGATTCCTTTCGAAACTCTACTCTTTCTTGGAATTCATCTCATCATCACACCGAACGTTTACAGATTGTTCCGTTAGAGAATGATTCACCACTCAAAATTTCATCAATTTTTATATCATTGACTTCCGTTATGGTATAGAGATTCATGATGTCGGATATTGAAGAGACACCAAAACAAGCTGACCTATTTCCATTGTGAAGAAGTGTGGTCATTTTGTTAACCAACCCATTTCTCCACAAGAATATGAAATTGTATGAATGCATTGGTTATTGCGGGCATTTTTCATTTTGAAACAAGCACACATGTCTTCGTACATAAATACACTAGGTCTAGTCGACACCCCAATTGAGATTCAGTTATATTTCTATTCAGGATGAACTTTTCAACTTCCTGAAATTTTTCTTGTTTGGATTTTTCGAAAAAACATTTTTTTGACATCTTAATAACGTTCCGAACGAATGAGTCGTCAACGAATTCATTGTTAAATGAAATAGTATTGAAATAAACTATGAACTATAGTGAACCTGTATGTATGATGATAATAAGGAAAATAAGAATTTATCCTTACACCTAATTGAAAATACTATAATTGATACTATTGTTGTATTTCACGGCGGCACCATGTCTTGTTCTTATAATATATATGAATACGGAATTAATATTATTTTTCGATTTTCTTCCCGGAAAAATTTTCTTGACCATAGCTGGAAAGAACAGATAATTTCCCATGATACGGTTGAATTTCATGGAGGCACCATTTCTTCTTCTTGAGATATACTCGTTGAAATCAGGAAAAAGAGGATATATACGGAATTTATATTATTTTTCGATTTTCTTCCCAGGATTGTAAAATTCTCCTGACAATAGCTGGAACTAACACATAATTTTCCATACCATCGTTGAATGTCACGGTGACACAATTCCTTTTTCTTGAGATATACGTGTTGATGTCGGGAATAAACCAATAGAAACGTGATTTTATTTATTTTCCGATTTTCCTTCCGGAGTTGACAGATTTTCTTGACCATAACTGGAAAGAATACATAATTTTCCATACTATTGTCGAATTTCACGGTGGCACCATCAATTGTTTTCGAAATTTACGTGTTTAAATCTAAAAAAAAAAAAAAGAATAAAAACAGGATTTTGATTCTTTTCCGTTTCTCTTCCCGAGCTTGAAATATTTTCTCAACTATATCTGAAAGAACACATAATTATCCCTATTACAGTTGAATTTACCTGTTCTTGAGATATTCGCGTTGGAATCAAAAGAAAAGAATACAGAATTTGTATTATTTTTCGATTTTCTTTCCGGAATTGAAAAATTCTCTTGACCAAAGCTGAAAATAACACATCATCTTTCATATTATTGTTGAATTTCGTGATGGCACCATTCCTTGTTCTTGAGATATACATGTTGATATCGGAAACAACAATAAAAACGGGATTTGGATTATTTTTCGATTTTCTTCCCAGAAGCAAAAAAATGTTATCGACCATAACTGAAAAGAACACATTATTTTCCATTTTACCGTTGAATTTTATGGTGGCACCATTTCTCGTTTTTGTGATATACGCGTTGAAATCAGAAAAAACAATAAAAACAAGATTTTATTATTTTCCGATTTTCTTCCCGGAATTGAAAGATTTTTTTGACCATAATTGGAAAGAATACATAATTTCTATGTAACTGTTGAATTTCACGGTTGCACTATTCATTGTTCTTGAGATAACGTGTTGATATCGGAAAAAAAACAATCAAAACGAGATTTTGATTATTTTCTGATTTTCTTCCTGGAATTGACATCTTTTCTTGACCATAGTTGGAAAGGACACATTATCCTCCATGCCATTGTTGAATTTAACGGTGGCACCATTTCTTGTTCTCGAGATATACGTGTTATATCGGAAAAAAATCAATAAAAACGGGATATTATTATTTTCTGATTTTCTACCCGGAATTGAAAGATTTTCTTGACCATAACTGGAAAGAGCACATCATTTTCATACTACTGTTGAATTTCATAGTGGCACCATTTCTTGTTCTTGAGATATACGCGTTGAAATCAGAAGAAAAAACAATTAATTCAGAAAATGGGTAGAGAGAACACACCATTTTTCATACTATTGGCGAAGAATGTGTTGTTCAACTTTGTTCTTGAAACTATGAGTATTCAAAGATTTGAACCCCTGCGGTAAAAAGTTTTAGGGTCTCAGATCTAGAGAATTGATCTGGGATTTTGTCAGTCTGAAACGAGTTTGCCTGAGATGATTTGCAGTTCGAGTTTGGTAGTTGTGAAAGTCAGAATTAGTAGAAAATGTTTTCATATGGTTATGTATCCCCTGAACGGTAACGTAAATTAAGAGCGAAGGAAAGGACATAATGAAGTATTTCCTGGAAATTGGCTTGCAGTGGTCCCTATATCCAGCACCAGCAATAATTCTGATTGCCTTCTTTTGTAGTGTGAAAAATTTTGACGCATTGCAAGAGTTTTCCCAAAGAAGTATTCCATAAAATATATGACTATGAAAAAAAGAAAAATAACATAATCGCATTGTGTTGAAACATAATGTATTCCTGAGATTGCGGAAAAGGTATATCGAAGCTTGATAACTTCTTGCAAAGTACTTCGATATGTGATGACCCAGATAGTCTATCATCGATGACAAATCCAAGTAATTTGACGCTGTTTCCACATACTGAATTTCTAGTTGAGAAATGAAGCTCTTGTGTTTTACCGCTGTTTGGTTTCAACATATTAGTACTGAACCAACTGTCCGCCCTTTTGAGAGTGTGAGCCTTGTGTGATTCCATATTGTCTTCATTGATCCCGGTGTTTATTATTGTTGTGTCATCTGCAAAGGCAACACATTTGTTGGGTCATAGGTAATGAAAAAGATCATTCACATGAACTTCGTCAGGTCACATAAAGTAATGGAGACATCCATGCCCCTCTCGAGGCCATCGACTATGTCTCCCAAATGGGTGTCAACGTATCAGGTATTCTCATTTCAAACTCCATTTGTGAGATTCCCCACATCAAGAAATACAATGCATAATTTTGAACTGCATAGAACTCTACCAAATCGTTGCTGGCACTTCAAAAATCTATAAGGCCCTAGATGGCAAAAAACCTTCGATATGCATCTTCGTTGACCTAAAGCATTCGATACGGTGAGTCACGAGGACTTTCTGGACACACTGGAACAAATTCGGTTCAGGATAAATTTTTACTATCTGATGAAAAAATATTTATCTGATGGAATACAGCACGTCAAAATCAATGGAGAGCTCAGCAGTCCGAAAAAAGTTAGCCATGGAGTACCACAGGGAACAATATTGGGACCACTTCTGTTCACCATTTATATAAATGGATCATTCAACTCACTAACTGATGTAGGTATAATTAGCTTTGCTGACGATACAGCAGTTTTTCATGCGGAAAACGCATGGGATTCCCTGGAACAGAATAGATAGATAAAGATTTCGGTACAATACTCGACTTTTTCAGAAGCAGATTACTTACCGTTGATGATTCGAAAACATTCCACATGTAAAAATGATATAAAATACCTGAAGATACATATAAACATCCTCCTTAGATGGAATGTGCAGGCGAAAGTACTGACAAATAAACTCAGAAGTTCAATACCCCAATTCAAAGCATGCCAAAAGTTTTGTAAGATGAAACAGCTGAAAATGCTTTACTATGCATTGATACAATCGCAATTATCATTCGGAATTATTGCATGGGGAGGGGTCCTCAATTGCTACTTGGATAAAATGGAGACGTTACAAAAATGGCTGCTAAAAATAACTTTTAATCAAAAATTCAGGTACCCTTAGTGGAAATTATATCAAGAGAGTGGTATATTCAACATCAGACAATTATGGTTCAGCATTCCAGAGACAGAAACAAACAACAGATAAATCATCCATATCAAACAAGATACAGACAATAATCGGTAATAGTGCCGAAGGTGTACAAAACAATAGAACAGAGAAGTAATAATTTTCTTAGCTACAAGAATATCCAATTCTCTACTGATAGAGATTAAAATTATGGAAAAACAGAATAAAAAATGGATGTCTACCCAACCGAGACTGACAATACATTAAAACGGTGGATATTTTAAACCTATGAGAAGTTAGTTAGAAAAAATAATCCGTACACCATTATCTAATGTTTATCGTTTTCATGTGTATCCTCTTATATGATATAATAATAATAATAATACG